>BQNB010109975.1:9058-22645 GCA_026074375.1 Tanacetum coccineum
TACAAAGCTTTCCTTATAAGGTAGACTTTTTCTGGATGATCTGGATCAATGAACCCTTCCGGCTAAGCAACGTAAACCTCATTCTTCATTGGACCATTAAGAAATGCCGTTTTGACGTCCATCTGATAGATTGGAAAAGACTTGTGTGCTGCGTGGGCAACAAAAATCCGAACTGCTTCCAAGTGAGCAACTGGAGCAAATGATTCTTCAAAATCAATACCCTCTTCTTGAGCATAACCTTTAGCAACAAGTCGTGCTTTCTTGCGAATTACAGACTGATCTTCATCCTTTTTGTTCTTCCATAACCACTTTAGCTTAAATCAGCATTTTCGACAAACTTTTGATTAATTTGAGAAATTAAAGATTCACTGTTGTCTTTATTCTGAACTTTCGTCTTTTTAATTGAATCAAAAAGTTCTTTGTAAGTCTGTTTCAAATGCTCATTTTCTTTATGTAGTTGCTCATTTGCTGCAAGTAATTTAGCCACAATGTATTCTAATTCGATGTTAATAGTTTCAATTACATCGATGTTATTTTTAACTTTGGCTTCATTACTTGTTTCCTTCACACTTTTAATTTGATTCTTTAAGTTGCAAATTAGTGTGGTTTTGGCTTGTAGCTGAGCTTTCAAATCATTTATCTCAAAAATTCACAAAACTCAGGAGCATCCTAGTTTTTACATGGTTTGTTACTTTGAAAACTTTCTTCCTTATGTTGTATTGAAATTTCAAGTGAAATACAACGTTTTTCAAGTAATAAAAACCTGCGTGAAAGTTCATTATACGTTTCTTTTTCAATCATTTCTTTTGATTTGACAATCTCAGCTTTAAGCAAAGGACTTTTTGCTTGATATTGTTCAGCATCCTGGTCAATCTCTCCTCCCATATGACACATATTTGTTAAATCAGGAGTGGTATTGCTATCAACCATTTCCAACAGATATGTGTCATACCTTGGTTCAGATTGATCAGTATGTTGTTGTTCATTAGCAAGGACATTATGTTGAGCAGTCAATTGTACCTCAACAAATGGCACTTGGTCATTTACTGGTCTGATATCTGCATCCACCGCATGTGTGAGATAAGTCCTTGAACTGCTGCTTGTATCATGCTTATCTGACTTAGTCCCACTGCATTCAGTAACAACTAAACTAGCATCCAATGCTTTACCCGGATCAGCATCTAATGCACTACCCGCATCAATCTTACTCTCTTGCGTCTGCATCTGTCTGTTATTCACCCTTCTTTCATACTGTCTTTGATGATGTACTCTTTCAGCAACAGACTTCTTAACATTCTTCATGTGTTGGATTAATGATCCGTTCAAACTATACCTTAAAATATATATAATATAATGAAATATAAAATATATAGTAAGAATAGTCTAAAAGCAGAATCAATGATACCGAGAAGTAGTATAGAGCTTTCCCGGGTCGTAAATCCCCAACGAGGCTGGAATGGTAAATCGATACGATCGAAGATTTGAGTTTGAAGGAAGGAATGAGTTTGGGAAGTTGAAAAAGTCAAATTAGATAATAACGGACTAAAACGTTTAAGAAAAACCTAGAAATTACGAAATTAAACTAGAAAACGAGAGCCCGAATCCCGAACAAAAGGGGGAAAACCTAAAATCTTTAAAAATAAGCCTACGAAGAAATTTTTGCTTCTAAACTACTCTATGGACCAAATAACGAAGAATGAAAAAGACTAGACCGAAAACGGAGTTCGTTTGACCCAAAAACGAGTCAAAACAAAATCCCGTACCCGGACCCGTTCTTTAAACGATGAAAAGTTATAAAAATGACCCTACGAAAAATTTTATATTTTTCCTACAAACTAGATGACAAAAGAAAATTTTCTAAAAAAGCAAAATATTTTTTTGATAATTTTTGTATTTTTTATGAAAATCTCAGTGAAGAAGCTTAGATAAATCTCAGTGAAGAAGCTTAGACAAATCTCAGTGAAGAAGCTTAGACAAATCTCAATAGACAAAACGCAGAGACAAATCTCAAGAGACAAAACACAGGAGACAAAACGCAAGAGACAAAACACAACCAAGAAATGAAAAGGACAGAGTCTCCTCTAGGCAAAACGCAAGAGCATGTCTACCAACTAGCAAAACGCAGAGGCAAAAACACTGAAGGCAAAAACGCAGGAAGCAACAATGCAGAACCAAAACCGCAAAAAACCAAAACGCAGGAAGCCAAACTCTTTCCTAATAAGACAAAACGCAGTACTGTTGTCCTTTACTAAAAGACCAAAAACGCATTGTACTGTTTTTCCTGACAAAACGCAAACCTAGAATATGCCAGTTGAGACAAAACGCAAGTCAAGAAAAAAAACAAACTAATTTCCACCTAAAAACACTAAAAAAATCACCCTTTATTGAACATTTTTGCTTGGATTCTTTTTGCACAACTTGACCTAGAGGCTATAACAACAATAAAAACACTAACTTTAACAACCAAAACCATGAGATCAAAGAGTGTCAGAGAATAAGACCTTAAAACCCTTCCTAAAACCAAACTTTTGATCTAAAATAACTAAGAAAATGGCACACACAATCTAGCTAATCATCCAATGAGCTCTGATACCACTATGTAGTATATAGGATAACATAACACGAATCAAGAGATGATGGTTTGGCCAATTTTCAGAGAGAGAAAGTAAAAATCTAGTAAGAAGAAAAACACCTGTATAGAGTATGTGTTAATAACCAAATAAACACCAACCCCTCCCATGGTAGGAAATGGGTAAAATACATGTGATTTGGGATGCCCTAATGGGCTTAGTATGGGCCTTAACAAGTGGGTAAAAGACCCAGCTCAATACCATGGTCATATGCTTTATGATTAAACTACGAGCTATGCTAATCTAGACAATACACACTGGGTGACTGAGTCTTTTTCATTTAAACCTAATATATAGCCTAAAATGCGTCTAGGCAATTTAAAATCATGAGAAGAACTATATCTAACCCATGAATTTAGAAGTTTGGGTGCCCGTTTGTTTTGCACTTAAGATCTGGAGACATTATCTGTGTGGGACAAAGAGTGTCATCTATACAGATCATAAGAGTCTTCAGCATATCTTTAGTCAGAAAGAGTTAAATATGCGACAGCGTCGCTGGATAGAGTTGTTTAGTGATTATGACTGTGAAATTCGCTACCATCCTGGTAAGGCGAATGTGGTGACTGATGCCCTAAGTAGGAAGGAAAGAGTAAAGCCTAAAAGAGTTAGAGCTATGAATATGATCCTTCAGTCGAGTATCAAGGATAAGATACTGGCGGCTCAAAAGGAGGCTGTGGATGAGTTTGCAGGATTGCAGAAAGGTTTGGATGAGATGATAGAACATAGAAGTGATGGAACATTGTACTACCTGGATCGAATATGGGTACCTTTGAAGGGTGAGGTGAGAACCTTGATAATGGATGAAGCCCATAAGTCGAAGTACTCTGTACACCCAGGAGCTGATAAGATGTACTATGATTTAAGAGATAGGTATTGGTGGCCTGGAATGAAAAAGGATATAGCTGAGTATGTTAGTAAATGTTTGACTTGTTTGAAGGTTAAGGCTGAGCATCAAAGGCCATCTGGCTTGCTCCAGCAACCTGAGATTCCCGTATGGAAATGGGAAGGGATAGCTATGGATTTTGTGACTAAGTTGCCTAGGACTAGTAGTGGGCATGACACAATCTGGGTCATTGTGGACCGATTGACTAAGTCTGCTCATTTTCTACCTATGCGTGAGGATTATAAGATGGAAAGGTTGGCTAGATTGTATTTGAATGAGATAGTTGCTAGACATGGTGTGCCGATCTCGATTATATCGGATCGTGATAGTCGTTTCACATCAAGGTTTTGGCAGTCAATGCAAGAGGCATTAGGAACTCGTTTAGACATGAGTACGGCTTATCACCCTCAGACCGATGGTCAGAGTGAGCGTACTATTCAGACTTTGGAAGACATGCTTAGAGCGTGCGTCCTAGACTTCGGAGGAAGTTGGGATGTTCATCTTCCGTTGGTTGAGTTTTCGTATAACAATAGTTATCATTCTAGTGTGAGATGTGCTCCGTTTGAGGCATTGTATGGTAGAAAGTGTCGTTCGCCAATTATGTGGGCTGAGGTTGGAGAAGGTCAGTTGATAGGACCTGAGTTAGTGCAAGAGACTACTGAGAAGATCTCGCAGATTAAGGATAGACTTAAGGCTGCGCGTGATCGTCAGAAAAGTTATGCTGATAAGAGGAGGAAGCCTCTAGAGTTTAGTGTAGGTGACTATGTTTTGCTCAAAGTGTCGCCTTGAAAAGGTGTGGTACGCTTTGGGAAGAAAGGGAAACAAGCACCTAGATTTGTTGGACCTTTTGGGATATCTGAGGAAAGTAGTCCCGTAGCCTACAGGTTAGATTTGCCTGAGGAGTTAGATGGTGTTCATGACACGTTCCACGTGTCGAACCTTAAGAAGTGTTTGGCTGATCCAACACTGCAAGTGCCTCTAGATGAGATCCAAGTTGATGTCAAGTTAAATTTTGTGGAAGAGCCTGTGGAAATTTTGGAAAAAGGGTTTAAGAAGCTGAAGCGTAGTAGGGTTTCCATCATCAAGGTTTGATGGAATTCGAAACGTGGTCCTGAATTCACGTGGGAACGTGAAGATCAGATGATATTGAAGTACCCGCATTTGTTTAGTGATGTTAGTAGCTGAATTTCGGGGTCAAAATTCTTTTAAGGGGGTAGAATGTAACCTTTGCCCCTTCTGTGTTCTGAATATTTCATTTTTAGTCCTTTGACTATTTGATGTTTGTCAGTTTATTCAGATTTTGTACCGTGTTGACGGTTGTTAATTTGTTGAGAATTGTGGTAATTTATGTTTATTGTGAATAATAGTCCTTTTTAGAGGTTATTATTGTGTTATTTGCTTTCCGAGTGGTTGACCCGTGAATTTTGAGAAAATACTGAAAAATGAGTCCCGACACGTCCGTTAATGTCCAAATGAGTTTTGAAGGGTTTAAAGTGTAAATATGTTGTGTAAATACTCTAGGTTAATGGAAAAGTATTTTTGAAGTGAATAAAAATGCTAATTAACTTTGGGGAACAATTTACGGTTAAGTTTTACGAGTATTTAAGTGATCCCGACACGAAAAGAAAAGCCCGAGACCCTCTTGGATACCCTAGGCCGGTCTCAACTTCTTGGAGACAAGGAGGCATGCTTTTAGGACTTATGTTGTTGCAAGGACTAGATATTTTCTTTTCACATTCATTTTCAAACATTATCTCACACACACCAAAAACAATTTTCTCTCTTTCTCTCTTGCACCCTTGCGTCCGAACCAAGCACACACACAAACACTTATATTTTCAAATTTTGATCAAGAAAACATGATGACATAAAGATTTGGGGTTGATTCTAGTGTTCGGGTATTCATTTAAATAACGTTTGGGTTGTCCGGTTCGTGTCGATATCTACATTTTTGAAAATTTTCTTGTAAGTTTCTAAATTTAAATTTCGTTTGTCCTTTTGGGTTTATATTGATGCATAGATGATAGTTGTACAAGTTGATCGTCGTAAAAATCGATTTTTGGAAACGAAACGAATAAAAAGGGGTGTTTGGCTTGCGTCGAATAAGAAAAGAAACAAGGGGGTTTTGTTAGTTTTGATATTGTGGTCGTGATGGTTGAGAAACATATATTGTTAGATAGCTTATTTTAGATATTAGCTTGTATAGATTATTTAGGCTTATTTTTAAACACTTTATGGCTTATTTTGAGCTTATAGGCTCACGTCATCTTTTAACATCACAAGGGAAGTGATTTTTATTATTTTCGTGGTATGGCGTATGTTCGTGGACTATTTTTATAGCTTATGGTGTTAACCAAATACTATACGTCGTGTACTAGTGGTATGTGTTTAATTACACATACCTTTGACCACTAAAAACGGACTTAAATGACCAAAAATACATTGTATTTGTATGTTTTGCATTTGTATTATGCAGGTAACGGATATCCAATAAAAGGACAAAAATCAAAGCCAAAACGACAAAACCGAGCACGAGAACGGAAAGACCGTGAGAAGTCAAAAAGAAAAAGTCAAAGTCAACAAAAAAGTCAAAGTCAAAGTCAACCCCGGGAAGTGGCAGTGGAAAAAGCATCGAAAACCGAACCCAAAAACCTAAATTGTTAAAAGTGGGCCCACCCGTACCCACCTAGTGGGCCCGGGTCAGCCCACTTATATAAAATACTTATAAAAACCAAAAAGCCCAAGTCTTTTTCTGTTATACACACCGGCCCAACAATGAGCCCAAACCAACCCTGTTAGCCTTTATTTTATTAAGTCAAACAAGAATGTTATCGGTCTCATAAAGTCAAACTAGGTCTTGTATTGTAATAGGCTAGTCGGGTTCAACGGTCTTGGATTGTAATCTAATATTGTCCGTGTTTCGGGCTCAAAGCCCAAGTTATGCCAAGCCCGACCCAAGTTACAAGCCCACACGCCTACTAGAAAGGCTTGGGTATAAAAGAAACCCTCTCCACACATGGAGAGGGTGTTGGTTGCATTTCTCACACACTTGTAACTCTCCTTTCTCTCTCTAATCTAAGTTTTCAAGTTCTTTTCTCTCTCTACTTTTCTTTTCTTATTGCCGGCTCAAATCGAGCTTATTGAGGGCTTATTCGAGTTTGCTTGTTGTTGTGAAAGGATTATAAGACTAACATGTGGTATCACTCGCCAAGGGGTGTTTAGTGTTGGATTCGTAGTTAAATAAGCTCATTTTCGTGGCTTATTGCAAGAACAAACCCACGTCTCCTTGGGTTTGTAGCTTCTTGGATTATTGAGCTTATTCTCTCCTTATATTGGTGTTAAATAGCTTATCTTGAAGCTTATTCATTTCACCCTCACGATTTTCTTCTCTTTTCTTCTTTTAAGCTTATTTTCGAACCGGCTTAATTTTCTTCTTTTTTTCTAGACGTGGGTTCGATTTAGAATAGTCACAAGGGTCACGTCCATCTTTTTGTTTGTTCTTCAAACTAGGCTCTTAGTTTTTCTTTACTTTTGTTGCATATTTTCGAGCTTATTCATAGCTTATTTTGAGCTTATTTCTTAGCTTTTTACAAGCTTATTTCGGGGCTTATTTGTGGTTTATCTTATCCTAATTGTGGTCCCAAACCGGTTGAGATTAAGGGAACCAAGATCCCATATTTTTGCTTCACAAGTAAAGGACAACTTGTTTGTTTGTGGTTGTGGTCCTTCACTTGAAAAAAAAAGACTGCAAAGCGGATTGTTTACAGGTCAAGCGTTTATGTACGATTGATATCCAAGCGAAACATGCAGGTTTAACTTTGAAGCGAAATATGTTAACAAATGAGAAGCGAAATATGTTAACAAATGAGAAGCGAAATATGTTAGAAACAGAAGCGAAATATGTTGAATGTTAAGCGAAATATGCAGGTTTACATGTCAAGCGAAATATGTTAAAAGACAAGCGAAATATGCAGGGTTAATTGTCAAGCGAAATATGTTTAATTTGAAGCGAAATATGTTAATTGCCAAGCGAAATATGACAGTTACTTGCCAAGCGAAATATGTTTAGAAGTTGAAGCGAAACATGCAATTTTGTTTTTTCAAGCGAAACAAGTATTGAATTTTCAAGCGAAACATGCAACGTTTAACCAAGCGAAATATACAATCCCTCAAGAGAAACATGTAAATTTTAATTTCACAGTTTTTCTATTGATTCTGTAAAATCCCGACAAGTAATCCTTTTCTTCTCGGTTTTAATCATAGAGTTATAAAATCCCGTGGAAGATAATTGCATTCTCTCACACCACAATACAATCAACACTTCATAACACTTAAGATCCGATATCCATTCACAACTTCATCAAAATGTCAAATTCAAATACCAATTTGCAAACTCAAACATCAAGTGTTCTTCAGAATGACACAGTTTCTTCGTGTTCAATTTCTAAAGTTCAAGAGAAGACACAACTTTCAAGAATTAAATGCATGAACAGTCTTCGAGCAATTCAGTCACAACTCAAGTTTCTCATAGAAACTTTACAAGATTTTGGTACATTGCCCTATATTCAAAGAACTTCTATCAAGGACTTAGATTCATAGAAAATCATCTTACCAACAAATAATTTCTCAGACTGATTGCAAGACTACTTTGACAAAACTCAGAACAACGTTTGAAAATGCTTTCAGTTCAGAAATCAAAGCGCGTATGCAGAATTATACAAGATATGATGCTCAATCATTTTACGATGCAATGATCTTTAACATGGATTCCCTCGGGAAATACATGCTTGAGTTAATTCTTCATCAACAACGAACTCCACAATTGTTGAAACAAAAGAAGTTGATGCAAACACAAAGTAAGATCTTTTCAAATCCAACTTCAGGCATTGATTGTTAATTCATTGAAGTCGATTCTAGTTGTATACATAACACTTGTTCTGAGAAGAAGAAAGTATTCAGGAGGACTACATCTAGCAAATCACAAAAGGAATGCAGCTTGAATTCTGAAACACAAGATGTTCATGCAATCAAATATAAGATGTCAAAAGCAAAAGAAAGATGCATGGCATATTTTCGATCTCTTCATTCACACCTTCAAGTTCTTTCAAAAGGAGACTCAAAAGGCACTCGCATCGAACATGGATTCAAACGGGAATTCATGTCACTCTTTGGTCAAGATGTTGATACTTTCACAAGAACAATGCTCCTCAACGTAGATCAACTACAAAAGCAACTTGACAAAGATGAATTTCAAGAAGATGGATCCATGACAGCCTTTTGGGTGGTAAACAACCAGTTCCAAAAGTTCATCGATTCAAAGTTTACATTGGATTATGACAGTCAAATGACAGACACGTACTTTGTTGAATACACTGGAATCGAGGTTCAACACTTCAGAGATTACACTTACTCCAACCCTGGTGTAATGATAAGAAGTCCGTTGCTGAACGAAATCACGTCATCAAAGACAGTATGATAGAAGGGTGAATAAAAGACAAATGCAGACGCAAGAGATTAAGATTGATATGGGTAAAGCATTGGAATGCTGATTTGGATTGCACAATAAAGCATTAGGTGGAGACTCAACAGTGCAAGATGACAACAGTAGGTCAGGAAATGATACAAATGTTGATGATGCAGATATCATTTACCATATATGACGAAGAGCCAATGGATGAGGTACAATTGACTGCTGAATGTAATATCTTTGCTATCGAACAACAGCATACTGAGCAACCTGAAATCATTAATGAAGGTAGGGTTGACTAGTATCTCGAAAATGTCAAGGTTAAAGTCTATGCTGGATTCATCACCTGTAACCAAACAATGAAACTCAAAACAATTCACTCGAGTCTGAAAATATTTTACTCAAAAAAGACCGCTTACCCAATTCAAAAAGAGGGGGTTTTTTCAAGAATGGAAGCACATTGTATTGCTCTTGAACTTTAAATATCAAACATCAAGCTTTAAAATGGGGCAACCATGGTCAATTTTGGAATGGAAAAAGAATAAAGCCAAGATTGAAAAAGGGAAATTGATGTACTTGAAAAAATGACATCGAATTAGAACATAGTGTGGCTAAATTACATAAGGAAAATAAGACTTTGAAACAACATTACAAAGATTTGTATGATTCTATTAAAATTACGAGATCTAAGACTACAGAACAGACAACATCTTTGCTTGCTAATAATGTTGAATTAAAAGCTCAAATTCAGGAAAAGGTTTTTGCAATTGCTGCTTTAAAAAATGACTTAAGAAAGTTAAAAGGAAATAATGTAGATACTAAGTTTGATAAAACATCAGTCTTGGGAAAACCGGTTTTACCATCACTAAGAAACCAATCAGTTGTTAGACAACCGAATGCCTTTAAATCTTAAAGGGCTTAATTGTCAAAACAACGGTTTGCCTCCCAAGTTGATGTGAATAAGAATTTGTCAAAACCAGTCACTCAACATTATTTTCCTAAGAAAATAGAATCCGCCTTTGCAAAACCTGATCACATGATTGCATCTAGCTCATCTAGGAATAGTTCTAACGCAACATGACAATATTTTGTTCAATTTAATGGTTCATAATCTATATCTCAGATGTAGTGATTTCGGCGTTCTTTTTAACACGCGTTTTATCAATAAAACCCTCCAATATTTTTTATATATATTTATATATATATATAATATATATTATATATATATATATATATATAATATTATATATATATTACATATACGTATACGCATGCTAAGTATCATATAAATTATTCTTAGGAAAGAATAAAAAGTAATCAACACATGTATTGTTTTCCTCGGCGAGAGGTGAACGGAAATCTTACGTTCAAGTTATAAATCGAGCTTGATTGTCATAAAAGTTTTGTTTTGGTTTTAAACTAAAAATTAAAACTCTCTATTAATTCTAAGTTAAAAACTTATTGATTATACTAAAATTGATATAAATGACGAAATATGCTGCTAAGTGAGTGAATTGTTCTTAAGTTAGGCTTACGTTTAACGAATTAAAATCCTTAGTAAAAAACAAGTTGCAAGATTTAAATGACAAGTAAGTAAAATGCTTTTAAATTAATGAAAAGTTATTACAATTGCATTAAAAGGTAAATGAACGGTATGTAAATTGACTATTTAATTTTTTTAACCCCCCTTTTAAAACCGCACTTAAATTCCTAAATCACTAATCACTTAGCCCAAATACCCAAGTTCAAACTACTCACTACGCATGTCATAATATAAATAAGCAAACATTTTATAAACTAACAAATTAAATCATACACTAATTAATTGAAAAATGATAGAAAAATGAAACCAATTGAAGAGCCGCAAATAATACATTAACCACCGTTTTTTCACAAACTTAATAAACAAATAGTTTATCACTTATAAGCTTACTTCAATTAATTAGCAATATAAAGGTGTCACTTATCTACTAATTACTTTCATAAAAACTTTAAAGATCAAAACTTTATCTATTTATCAACCTTATAAGACCCTTAAGCTCCGGCCTTAGATGTAGAAAGATGGAATAAGAAATAAGACATGAAAAGTTAGGACAAAATAAGCTAATAAGATGAAAAACCTTTTTTAGAAAAAAAAGCTATTTTGAAAACTAAATTTTGTAAAAATAAAACTAGATTAAATCTATATAAAAAAACTACTTTTGAATAAAAACATAGAAATAACGCTAAAAAAGCCTATCAAGGCTTTTTGGAAGAATGATGAAGAATATAACGCTTATAACAAGCACTTCTCAAGTAAGCTACAAGTACCCTTCGAAATAAGCCCTAGCTTAAATAGCTATAAGAAAAACTAGTAAAGTTTAGAACTTTATGACTAAATAAGCTAAATAATAAGCTCTCGAAGATAAAGGTGCTCAAGAAGAGAATGAATAAGGTCGAGTAGGGAAGACTCATGACACCCTTTTTAGCATCCGAATCGAGTTAATAAAAACAATAAGGCACTTTTGAAAAAGTAAGATAGAAAGAGAAAAAGATGAGATAAGCAAAAGCTATTTTAGAATATTAATTCTAAAGACAATAAGGCTAATAAAAGATGAAATTTTTGATCTAAATCTACCGAAACTAAGGTGTTCAATCTAGTGACACTTGGCATTCGGGTTATTTAAAGATTTAGTTCTATACTATTATAAAATAAGCTTAAATTAAAATAAGCATCCGAAAATAAGCTAAAATAAGCTCACTCGAAAAGCTCTAAATCAAAATTAATTTAAAATAAGCTATTAAAGAAGCTTATTAGAATATAAGCTTAAGAGATCGAATCCAAAAATAAGCTATAAGCATGAGCTTATTTGGAAATAAGCAAAAGAAAAGAAAAGAGTAGAAGAATAAAGCATAAGAAATAAGCATAAAATAAAAAAACATAATAAAAACCAACCTTAGTAAAAAGCATCTTTCATTCAAAAAAAATAAGCCAATACAATAAGTTAAGAATAATATAAAAAGCTTTTACAATAATAAGCTAAAATAAGCTACAACTATTCTACTCCTACACCTACTCTAAAACTATACTATGTGAAAAATAAGCTAAAAACTAACAACTCTCAAATGCTGCTGATGCGTGAGATTTATAGGCCCAATTGGGGCTTGAGGGCATTTTCGTCTTTTCTGGTACTCGTCCAATAGAAGCTCTAGATCTGGGGGGCAGTTTAGACATTTCTTGCTTCACCGACTCAAATAATAGCTTAATATTCACGCATGATTGCATGTTCCACCGACTCAAAATGGGTTGAAGCGAAAACGCTCCCCACCAACGACGCCCGAGTTGTTTGCAAATTTCTTAAATCTCTCTTCGCCCGATTCGGTACCCCTCGTGCTATCATTAGTGTTATATTTCTTTGACTTTGGCCCCGGGGTTGACTTTGACTTTGACCAGTTGACTTTTCTGTTGACTTTTTGACTTGATTGACTTTCCGGCTTTGATTTGGCTTTGTCTTTCACAATCTTTTCCATTCCGGGTCCGGTTTTGTCGTTTTGGCTTTGTTTTTCGTCCTTTTCTTGGTTATCCGTTCCTGCACAATACAATTAGCAAAACAAGCATATATTTGACATTTTAAGTCCGTTTTTGGTTATTTCAGCTCGTTTTTAAAGGTAAAAGGTATGTGTAATTAAGCACATACCAAGCACAAAGCCTACTGGGCCTTGAAGCATGTAAACTTTGACCTTGAGACCGCGGGCGATCACCGTAAAGTTCAACTCAATGAACTAAATGAACTTCGTGATCATGCCTATGAGAACTCTTTGATCTATAAAGAGAAAACAAAGAGGATCCACGACTCCAAGATCAAAAACCGCGTTTTCAACGTCGGTGATCAAGTCCTCCTCTTTAACTCTCGATTAAAGATGTTCTCGGGCAAGTTGAAATCCCGTTGGTCCGGACCATTCACCATTGCCCATGTCTTTCCATATGGCACCGTTGAGTTATCTCAAAACTCCGGGCCAAACTTCAAGGTGAACGGTCATAGAATCAAGCACTACTTTGGAGGGGACGTACCACAATTGGTTGTCCCGGATCTCTAAACCTTCCCCAAGGACCAATGAATTCGGGGATTAGGTCAAGCTTAGTGACCCTAAACAAGCGCTTCATGGGAGGCAACCCATGCTTATCCATAGTAATATTATGTAGTAATGAATAAGTGTTTTTTGTTGAGAGATGGTGTGCCTCTTTCCATTCTCGTTTGCTTGTGTTTTTGTGATTGTCCAGGATTGTCCCGGATTTTTGAAGCCTCTTGTGCTCGCGGTTTTGTCCTTTGATAACTCGAGCTTCAAATCCTCAGCTACATTTGGGAAATCCAATATCTTAATCTTATCGACTAACGTTTATCTTTAAGCATACTTAATAAATGGCTTAGGATTTATGTAGATACCTTTCTTAAAACATTGAGGACAATTTTTAAATCTAGTATGGGGGGGATCTATCGATTTGATTGTGTCTACAGCCGTTATTTTCACGTAATCCCGTTTTTACCACCAAAATACCAAAAAAATGAAAAAAATTTAAAAATTTTCAAAAATAAAATAAGTGTTTTGTCACAATTTTGACTTTCCTG
>BQNB010109976.1:0-22645 GCA_026074375.1 Tanacetum coccineum
TGTAAACGGATTTAATTGCATGTGGGTAAATTGATCGAAAAGTGGTGGTGAAGGTGGTGGCCGGTGAAGGTGGTGGCCGGTCATGAAGCTAGGGAGGAGGAGGAAGAAAGAAATTTTGGCAAAAGTATTATAAGTGTGTGTATGGTTCATTTTATAGAAAACAAGTTTGGTACTTTGGCAATTTTAGTCCTTCCATCCTTAAGCCCTTTTTAAAACTAGTACAAAGCGTTATTTCTTTTATTTAAAATCGGCCAAATATTCGAGTCACACCACGTTTATAAATATTTTAAATCCGTCCCACAAATTTTAATTTAAAACGTTTAATAAAATGTTAAACCTCGTAAAACACGACCTTTAAACACAGTTTTTACAAAAACTCGAGGAAACATCGTAAAATACTAAAATGACATATTTACACTCTCGGAGCAACACAATAATTTTTTTGACTTTCTTAGAGGCTAAAAACAAATAGAAACTCAATCACGGACTGAAGTTACCTTTTAAAGGAAAATTCTCATCAAACCTTATATATCACAAACGACTATAATTATTTACGTAACTAAAAATAGTTGTCTTAGCTCGGGATAGACGTTGAACTGAAGCTCGGGTTGTTACATGAAGTGCGCCGTACTTCTCCTCAGCATTCAATTCTCTCTCTCCACGATCCAAAGTACGCCGCACTTCCTTATGAAGTGCGCCGCACTTGGCTTCAACACATTTAATACGTCTTTTCCTTAATTCTAGATCCTTCTCTTAACAGTCGTTAGACCATTTAATGAATATCCTTTGCGCTCTTAGTCCTTTTCGTGATCTTTAGTCCTGAAACAGTTATTACACAAATAAGTACCTAAACAATCGATATTTAACATAGAGAGAATTGCAAAAATGGTTCTTGTGGTTTGGCCAAATTTTAGATTTGGTCCGTCGAATTTCAAAATTGCAAAAACAATTCGTATTTTAAAGGTTTTGTTCCACTTTTGGTCTTTGGTCTTTGGTCGAACTAAAATGACTAAAACACCCCTTTGTTCTTTTACAAAAACCGTCCGTTAAGAGGGATATTTTAGTCATTTTAGTTTGACCAAGGACCAAAAGTGGAACCAAACCTTCAAAATACGGACAGTTTTTTGAATTTCGAAATTTGACGGACCAAATCTGTAATTTGGTCAAACCACAAGGACCATTTTTGCCATTCTCTCTTTAACATATTTATATAGATAATTTACATATTATCGGGAGATAATTTATGTATATTTGGAGTGTTATCAAATCCCTCCATATTTAGCCATTTCTTGCCCTCAAATAATCTAAGCAAAAATATTTAGTCAAGTCAATGATCACAAGCATAAGATAACGCGACAAATCACTAAATTTTTAAGGATAGTTGACACTCGCTCAATGAAGTAAATGATATATGTAAGTCACTCAAACGCCCAGTCATAAAATGTTCAAATTACCATAGGCTTGTACAAGAAACTAAACTGCACCGACATGGCGTAAACACCAGACATAAACATCAAAAGAGGTTATTATTAGTATTTTTAGGTTTTATATTATCAAAGGTTTTATGATAGAATTATAATTCATCTTATCCGTAATTATTCTGGCTTTTCCTTCCTTATTCCTTTTTTTCTCTTTTTTTTCTTTTTTTTTCAAGATAACTTCTCATTTGGGGGAAACTTGCTTTTTCCCCATACTTATGTTAAGAATACTACTTCAAACGAACTTAGAAGTTTGCAACCTTCGTACTTTATTATAATAGCAATACCAACGTTTACGCGCATCAATACGGACGAATAAAATTTCAGATAATTGAATCAGAAAACTTTTTGACAATGTTTATTCATATTATATTTTTGCATTTTTATATATCCTCTTAATCAGTTAAATGTCTATACCACGTGAACGTGATCTTACTACGGTCTCGTAAAGATTTTAAGCACAAGTTCTAGAATTAACAAATTACCGGCACACTCATACAATTTTTAACCAATACCAATGCTCCAGAAAAGGCGATAAACTACAAATACACAGCCGTAACGACAGATGAGACACTTGCAATGTTAGAAATACGAAAAAGTATCGGTCACTACCAATATAGATAGTTATAGCTCGTAGGTTAATCATATGTAATGTTAGTAAGCTAACCGAGCCAAAGTAATTTTACCTCCTTTAGGACTTCCTCCAAATGAAACAAATCCACCATCAATCTCTTGATAATCTGTAAAAAGGACTTATTTCCAGTCATATGCCTAGAGCATCCACTGTTAAAAATTCCTTGATCCTATAAAGTATATTGTGGATTACCCTGCACTCAAAAGGAGAGAATTAGCTTCTCTTGGGGACCCAAGCCATTACTGACTTGAGTCTGCCTTGTAGATAAACATAGTCAAATCTTTTAAGCATGTATAATCCACAGTCTTTAGAGTTATGGTCAATAACATTTCCTGTTGGTCTCCAAATCCAGCATGCTAAGGACTTAACAGCATTTTCCTCATTTCCCTCAGCAACACTAACTACTGCTTTTGGTCCAGCAGTAGTTACATTGTTAACCCTAGCAGTTTTAACATTTTCATTAAGATTATTGGTTTTAGCTGCTAATTTTTGGTTAAAAGCCCTTCTTACTGGTGAATGTGCTTTAAAATAATAATATGTTGTGGGTGATGCATCATTCACTTTTGGTTTAGGAGCAGCAGTATTAAACAATGCCTGCATATAATTGATGCTACTGCAAGCTAGCTCCTTAGAGAGCTTTGCTTAGCAGCATTAACTGGCACTTGTCCTGACTTTGTTACTACTACTGTTGGAACAAAATTCCTTTTAGGATATGGGGTGATAAAATTATTTTGGTGGTTCCAACACCTCAGAGCATTGTTCCATACTGGTCTAATTTCCCTTTGACCAATAACCCTTCTCTTATTATTCAACACTGGTTTTTCTACCATTTTCTTATCATGAAAATTTCAGTTTTTGATTAAATGATTAAAACTCCCACAAACAAAACAAGCTTTCTTTATAAACTCAAAACCATTTCCTAGTTTTTAAGTCTTATCCATTCCCATTCTTCATTATCCCTAGAACTTTGACATATGTCCTATGGAACTCCTACTTGCCTATTGGTGTTTTCTTATTAATAATTTCACATTTTTTCATCAATTTGACAAAATGATTTTAAGTAAAACTTTGGTTTTTTTTTTTTTTTTTGTTCTGATCAATTTACGTCTAAAACACACATTCCACTTTATCACTATCAGTGTCCCCAATCTTTAATATAGAAACTAGGCCTAACAGTTTTTATGCTTTTCTGACAATAATCCTTACCTTCATATATATACTAGTTCATTTCCACTCCCTTTAGTCTTATAGATAGAATCATCTAACCCAACAAAGGATAAGTCAGGTCTTGAGGGCATGTAGTTCCTAGTGTAGGAGGGGAACTACATGAAACCCATTAACCTGTTTGTGAATCTATCATATTACTTACTGGACAATCACCACATTACATTCTCTACTTTAAATACACATGAAACCACTTCCCTCTTTCATTTGACTATCATAAACCAATGACCGCTTTCTCTTAGCACTTATTTGATTATTAAAGTCATTTAGTTTTAGATTCTTTGATGATCTTCAAATTTTCTAGTTTAAGTTTCAAATCATCTTTTTCTTTTAAAGCATTTTCTAACTGATTTTTAAGGTCTTTGAATAGAAATATCTTCACTTTGGACATCATAACGTGAAAAATTCAATAATCTTCTTCATAAATAGCTTCATTCTTTTCATGAACAACTATCCTAGCTTCTAATGATTCTAATCCCATTTGATAACCTATAACTTCTAGATTAGATTTATTAAGAGCTTCACGCTATTGATCATACTATTTTTGAAGAGTTTCATATGATTTTAAGCAATCTTTAGAGCAAGTATGTTCCTTAGAGTCTGAACTTGATTAGCCTTGGGATGTATAGGCCATTAGAGCAAAGTTTGTGATGCCTTCTTCAGCTTGAAAGCTCTAATCATAACCACCTATCCCATCTTGAACAACCAAGGCATTTGCAGTAGATGTATCCACTGGTGCATTCCTTCTTGGAGCATCTCTATTCTAATTACACCTGATATCTTGGTGCCGCTGCATTCTTCAGTCAAAATGACCTCGTCCTAAGGCAGGTGTAGAATTCATTCAAAACCTTTGTCCTGTCAAAGCCAACAGTCTCTCTGTCATTTAAATCCAACTTCCTTCTTGTCTTCTTTATGAACCTCTTAACTCTCATGGTAATCATTGCCACTTGCCATTTGAGATCCATTTCTTCAAGATCATTAGCATCAATCTGTTCCAAATCTTCATAGTCCAACAGTAGGGCATTGGATAGGTTAGCAAAGAAAAAAAACATGACATCATCAGCATATGATGCAATAGAAGCTTGATCCTTAGAACTATAAACAGAAACACTATGAGCAGTATTAACTATTTCATTAGTACTGCTAGAGTTATCTGAGGAAACAAAAGCCACATTCTGAGAATTTGAGCTTGAACTTGATTTGCCTTTGATCTCAGATTCATACACCTTCAAATTATTATACAAATCATCCATGCTCAATGTGTCAAGATCAGATTTGTTTTCTCATAAAGATTAAGCAATATTGTATCAAGCCTGAATGTAAAGCTTATTAAAAACAACTTCAATATTTGCATCCCCCAAGTATCCATCCTAATCCTCCAAAAGATAACTTCATCAGTTGATTTCCACCATGGATTTCAAGTTGACTACTAAGCTTTTGAAAAACCTATATTTAGGTTATATTATAAAATAAAAAATTAATCCAATTTTTAAATCCAGTCCTTCTTGACTTGATGCAGCAAGTTTTCATAATTCTGCTATGAGAATGGTCCTTCTCTTCTGCATCTTCCTTTGATTCTTGTTTATGCCTACTTCCAAACCTATTCTTGATAAGCATTATATAATTTAACTCCGATGTTTAGTGGATGGAAGGTTGGAAATGGATATTTGAATCATGAATATTGAACCATCAGATTTTAGATTTTATCTCATGCCATCAGGTTAATGTCCATAGGGCCCTTATTGGCATCCTATGCAGGCATAAAAAAAACTTTTAGGTAGGGTGCTACAATCAGGAATGGCTATCATATGAGAGTGATTTTGCTTTTTTAGGTTCATTTTTTCCTTGCTAAGCTCTCATAAGCTTTAGTAGCTTTTCAGGAGGAATAAGACCTTCAGCACCAGTACTAGCTGATGCAACTAGTGAAACTGAATCACCATTTACTATTACCTCCCAAAGAGCATGATCAGTGAAATTAAGGTATTATTCCATCCTCATGCTCCATAGATCGTACTCTCTAGTTTTTAGTACTGGAAGTTTTAGTGCAAACACTGTTTGGGTAGTTTCTGATTGTGACTCCATCTTTTCTTTGACTAACAGATGTTGAGAAGAGTTAGAGTTTTTCTTATTCAAAGTTTCTCAACAATATCTGATACCACTTGTTGATCCCTTTTGAATAGATCTTACTTAGCTTGTTAAAGCTTAGTTGCGTTGGATAGATCCAAAACAACTATAGTAGAAACTAAGATTGAGAATATCATAAACTATGCGGAATCTAGTTTGCAATACTAAGAAGAACAATGAAATAGTAAAATAAGATCTTGCTAAACTTTCAATATATTAAACACAATCAAAGTTACAGAATAACCTTGAAACTATGAATACTAACTATATTTGCTATGAAAACTATTTGAAACTTGATATCTAGATCTATGTCGTAGGGTTCCTTTTATACACCAAGGAAACCCTAATGGGCTTACAAAACGCGTCAAGTGATCAATGCATATCTATTCCTAATATATCTCAAGCATATCACTTTAGCAGTACTAACTATATAACTAACAGTACTAACTATTATAACTAAAAGTACTAATAAACTGACAGTACTAACACTTTGTACTGGCAGCACTAACAGTACTAATGACTTAGACTATTTTCTCTAATCTTCAGCAGTGTTAGCAGTACTATCTTCAACTCTGGCAGTACTAACTAAGCTTGTTAGTATAAACTCTTCTCTTGGCAGTACTAAGTGTGATAGGTTTAAATCCTAACACATATAACAAGTTTGAAATCGATAATGTAAATGAGTTTGTAAACTAGCATGTTTCTCACCCCAAAAGTTATAAAGTATACATAAAATGGGTAAAAGGTGGGGCTATGAAGTCACCTCAACGTAGACGATCAAACAGATTGAATCAAATAATCAAGAAGCACAGCACAACGATAACCAAACGACTTAACCTAGAAGATAAAGCTTATCTTAAAATTTTGACACACATGTGTAGATTATTGTGTAAGAGTTTTATTAACGATGTTACATTGACGTTGTTTGTTGATAAAAGATATGACACAGTTGGCTTGGTGGTTGGTTAAATAGTTTGTAATTAAAAACAATACCAAAATGTATGTTATATAACACATATATAATATATACGAACCAATCAAGTATATAATACGTTGTATGTATTATATATATTCAAGCGATAAATAAATCAAAGTAGTGAAAGTATATGGTTTAAAGTATATCAATTAGATATGAAAATGAGAAAGTTAAGTAAATGTCTAAAACCTTATATTTTCGACCTGTTTTATTTCGAAAAATCCTACTTTAAAATAAACATTCCTTTTAAAGAAATCACGTTTATTATTAGAGAAATTTATAAGTTTTAATATAATTTTATAATTTCTTCTTTTTGTTGGAAATTCAGTGAACAAATGTTAAAAAATATCAAAGTATAAAATTATAGAAAATTTGGCATCCCCAATCGATTTATATGACGATATCCAAAATTTGTAAAACAACTATTTTTATCTTTAAAATGATCCGACAAAATCCCAACATTTGTTTCGTATATTAAAACATCAATATGCCAATAATAAACTCATGACACCCCTTTTGGTGCATGACTACCAAAAGAACCCTTAATATTTAATAATGTAAAAAAGATAATATTAATAGTTTTTAATAGTTTAATATAATCGTTTGTAACTTCACACTTAAACAAATATCACAAAATATATTTTTAAGGTCAAAGTCATAAGTCGTTGCGAATTAACTTATCCTAGCCAAAACAACAAAACAAATAAAATGAACCAAACGCACTTATTAACTTGAGTAGTTGATTTTGATCCAAGACGACTAGACGTCTCTTCTTAGGCTTGTTGTTGGTGGACCAAAACCACACTTGTTACAACATAAGCCATAAGCTCATATGGTTTGAAATAAATAAAAATATAATACAAGTTTTGTTAGACAAATTTTAGGCTTGTCGTTGGTGGACCAAAACCACACACAAAACAACAATAGCCATATGTCTATATAGATTGAGTAAGCCTTAAGCTTAAGTAACCAAACAAGGTAAAAGAAACCAAACATAAATTATAACCACTTTATTTAACCATAATAACCACCAAGTATCATATAATAAAAACCCTTAAGTATTAATAGATCAAAACCAAACCAATAATCACTTTGTATAAAAAGTATAATAGATGAAAAGATTTAGTTTAGTGTTACTTACTTTCTTTGAAAGAAAACCCTTTTTCAAAACCTTAATCACAACCCAAACGTTGGGTACTAACCCCGAACACTAAACCTAACTCTTCAACACTTGAAAACATAAACAAAGAAAATTCCAACGATGGCGGTACTGTAGCGACGGCGGCTATTGTAGCAGTGGTGGTGGTGCTCGATGGTGGTGTGGTCGGCGGTGTGGTGATGTTCGGTGGTGGTGTGGTTAGCGGTGTGGTGGTGTTCGGTGGAGGTGGTGGTCGGTGGTATGGTGGTGTTCGTTGGAGGTGGTGGTCAGCAGTAGAGGTGGTGGAAGTGGTGATGGTTGCCGGTGACGGGGTGGCAGCGATGGGGTTTTCTGGTGGTGGCGAGAGGCAGTCGGTGATGGTGATGGAGTAGAGAGGGATAGAGATGGTTTTCTAAAGAGAAGGAGGAGAAAACTTATCTCTTTCTCTCTCTAAAAACTAAAGAGTGTGTTTGAAATGAGAAGAAATGAGAGTGAAATAATTTATATAGTGTGAGCAAGAGGAAAGGGAAGGGGACTTTGGGACTTTATTTCCTTTTCGTTCGTCGCCCGAAACACTAGTTTATCATCCGTATAAATTTACCCTTAACCCTTAAAAATATAATTTTTACATAGCTCAATAGATAATTAAAATAACTACGAAACAGTTATAAATATGACTATATTTTCTGTAAATATGATTATTAATAGTTTGACTTTAGCCGTTACGCGTTGTGTGAAGTTTTTTTTCATGATTTGCGAGATATCTTCTCGTTTTCAAGTCATATAAGTTTGAAAAGGCTTGTAAATGAGACATATATCATGATAAATATGATTTATTATTAAAATAAGTTTCGAAAAATTACCGGTTACGCCGTAATCATTTTTATGCGATAATAAAAAAGTCAAGTCGGACCCAAAAAGTCAAAGGGTAAAATAGTCATTTAAAGTTCTGAAAATTGCCGATTATCACAATAAACGTCCAATATTAAAGATAGAGTTCTAAAGTAAATCCGTCTGGACCAGGTGATTTGTTGCCACCATAATCCCATAAAGCCCTCTTGACCTCGTCATAAGTAACAACACGCTCTAAGTCTTTGACTTGGTCTGAAGACATTCGGGTTGGAAAAACAAAATAAAATCAGATACGAGGGGTTTGACGAGGCAAAAATTGCTTCATCAAATAAGTAAAGAATTCATTTTTTAACTCTATTTGGAGCAGAAATCCATTCACCGTTAACGAGGGTCCCAAGAATGGCAAGTTGAGATCTCTTTTTGTTAAGAATTTCGTGAAAATATTTGGTGTTTTCATCACCTTCAATAGACCAACGAATTTTGGCCTTTTGAGAAATCTAAATGGCATTATTAGATGTAGAACCGTAGAGGCGGGTGAATATGGTTTTCTTGACTTCTTTGAAGTTTGTAAAACATTAAGTCTCGAAAGAACCGAGTGGTGTACTAATCTACTTTGCAATGAGAACAAAAAGTAGATAAGGAGAAGAAGAGAGAAGAAGAGACACCATGATATATACTGGTTCAGGATGGGAGGTTTAGTCCTTTCGTACGTACATTTGCGAATCCACGACATTGATATTATTCCTAGTATAATCCTTATGGTGGACTACAAACCATATTATAATTTAACTCCATCGACTTTCAACAAAGCTCAGCGCTCACACAAAAGAGTTACTACCTAAGGTATTCCGCCTTGGAATCCACGCTTAAGAACCCGTGATTTTACTTAACCTATAAGCTCTAGAAGCCTTCCCCTTAGAAGCTTATCAAACCCTAACTAGATCCCCAATGATCTAGGCTTGATCCCATGGATACAAGACTTCTCTTACAACTTGATTGTATAAAAAGATAAATGGTTAACCAAGTTCTAACCTAGCCTAGAGGCTCGATTCTAATAGAAAGGGTATGAGAAAGGAGACCCATAACAAAACACACAAGTATGGATTAGGTACTTGTGTGGCTCTCTTGCGGAGATGTGTGTTCTTCAATAGATGATAGAGGAGAAGATTAAGAAAACTTGATGTTTAGACATAGAGGATAAAAGGAGAGAAAAGAGAGGAAAAAATGTTTGCAAGAGGTGAGCAATACAAAGGCGAATGGTGGGTATTTATAGGCCAAGGAACTTTCGTTCATTTTCTTTTTGAAAATCTTTTGTTCTCTATAACTTAAGCTCTTGATACCAAACTGTAACACCCTCAATTTAGCTCGGTCAGCGGAAGGGTCCAATGGTGTTACATCATAGCACAATAACTCAAATCATAGAAAACGACTCAAAAAGAGGCGTTTTAAGAAAATTCCATTCATTTGAATAAAATAAAGTTTACATCACGGTCCCAATAAGTTTAACAACATCACACAACGTTTTACAAAACATTTTCAAATGAATAATTATTTAGCGGGCCTTCATATCTCCATCACCGAATTACCTTCAAGGACCTGAGATAAAACATGCTAAAAGTCAACAATAATGTTGAGTGAATCCATAGAGTTTATATATATAAACAATAAAAATCATTTCCGAACACAAGTATCATTTTTCAATATTCATTGGGATATAACGATGTGGCCATACAAAGTTATATCGGGGGATTATTATAAGCCTCATGACATCGAACCTTACCATATATTCAATATAATGCCCACTATACACTCTCGCTATAAGTGTATCTTATTCTCTATACAATGCATCCGTGGTGTCATATTTCCCGACACAAGACGATAGCTAGTCGTCACGGATCGGAGGTGGTAGCCTCCAAATAGTACTATTTCATGTATAAGCGTATGCCTGATTCCCGGCAATTAACAATTCATGATATTTCCGTGGGACTTTTTTTTATCTAGCGAGTTAAAGCTAACTTATAATAATCAAGGCTACTAGCATACATTCGGGTCCCTTGTGTTCTATTTTAAAAACAAGCATGTTATCTCCCTCGCGGGTTTATAAAACAATTTAAATAAAAATGCGAGGCTATGAACTCACTTGGTAATATCAGAAGAAAATAACGGCGATAGTCGAACTTGGACGTCGGCACGTAATCACCCGGAACCTATACAAAATGTATGGGTCTTAGGTTTCTAGTCGATAAAATAAAATTCAAAATTTAAATATGTATATATATATGTATCTTACATGATGATCAACAATTTATAATTATCCAAGTTTTATTCTCATAGTCTTCTATATGTTTAACATGTACTAACTTAGCTCATTTTTCCCTAGTTATCACCAATTTTTGTCCAAAGGCCCAATAGGCCCATTTATGAGTCCATTAAGTAATTTAGTCCATTCTATAAGTCCAAGACCAGATCTTAACCCATTAATTGGGCCCAAGTGGGTTGGTTTTCCAAAAGTTAAGTCAATAAGGTCAATTCACTTATACATTGGGCCTAATGGCCCGATATGGTCATATAGTCCATTTTAAGCTTGTGTATGAGTTTATAGTAAATTTCCGGGTTCTCGATGTTGGGTTAAGTTTATTATCAGTAGGTTCATCATATAAAAGTTCCCAAAAGTGGGTCCCACCATCTCGGGTTTTAGTCGCAAAAACGCTTTACAATTTTTAGTATTGATATAGACGTAAAAATTTCTATATGTTTGTGCTTACAAAAATAGTCATATCTTTCAAACCATAATTGGTATTGTAGGATCGCTTGTTTCATAACACGGTGATGATTCTTGTGATTGGGCTAGTTTCTAGAGAGAGAAACACATGAGAGAGAATATCTAGAGAGAGAAAATGTGTTTTCTATTAAAAGAGTAAATGACTAGCTTGCCTCTTCCAAAGTTGGAAGAGGCTTAAATAGTTTTTACAAAATACCGGGTATTAGTACCCGGCTTAAAACCGAAAGACATACGATTAAACTATTAGACTAGTATATTTTAAACGATAAATATTCGGGTTAACAGAGTCTTTTACTCAATATCTAACAATCTCCATAAAGGAGGTCACTTTGAAACACTAGACTTAAGCTCTCACAGCTTGCAGTTTTGATTCTTAATGTCCATCTACTACTTTGTTTAGTGATCTTAAATAACATTGAGTTGTTCACTATGACTTGTTTTGATTTTTGATCATGAGATTTCTTGGATCATAGCCAAACTTAATCTGCTCATCATCTAGTAATTTATTGCCATCTTCGTGCACTTGTGAAAGAAGAAGATGATATCAAAGTTTGCGGAAGCTTTGACCCTTTATGAGCATCTTTCATAACCTTCATAACAAGTGTGTAGGTCGTGTTATGAGCAATCGGTTATTAATCTTACATTACTGGAACTGGTATCTCCATCTCCATCTCCATTTTAAATGATCCTGTAAAGAAACAGTTAGCAATTAAAAGAACATTGATTTGAACAACTCAGTCTAAGTGTAATTATGAAAATATTTTGTAACACTTGATAGTTTTTGATTGGTTGCAAAGGTTCAATAACCGTCAATTTCTTATGCTGGAATAAGTTTGATTCACGTAGAATTCGCACCATCGTTTTCTTTCCAAGTTAAAAAGTTTGATTCTTGTAGAATCGCACAAGTCACCTTACCTAGAGCTTGTTGTTTATGGCTCTAGCAGGATTTCCATCTTCATTGTGAATACCTTCGTTATACATGGATGTTCTGGTATATCAAAGGGATACTGCGTATACGGACTCTTAAGATAACCTTGTTTCCACAGTGTGTGAGAGACAAGATAATTGCAAAACATGTGTCCTAAACGGAGATGTAACTGCTGGATCTCTTGGCACTAGACTCGAAAGTGCGTTTGATTTAGTGATCGAGGCTGGAGTGACGCCACCTTTTCAATACCGACTTACTCGGAGTGAGTGAGACAGTAGATTGCATGTTTAGTCTCCGTGACAAATGAGACAAGTTTCTTTCAAGAGAAACTCGAATGGCTGGGAAGGGTTGTGCATTGCATCACTGGGTCCATGATGTCGTCTTCAATGTCAGCAATCAACTTGTGATTCTGACAGCATATGTATTGACCCGGTTCTGCCTTTATAGTATATGCGAGGGCTATCTTTCTTTACACCTTTATCTGTTACAATTCTTTTTATTTCAACCCTTCAGTGTTACCGAGAGGACTTCATGACTAGCACCTTGTTGGGTATATATCCAGTCTAGCTCCATTCTGTCGGCACTCCTTATTCCCTTGTTTCACTTTACTCCTTTTTTTAAATCATACTAAGGACTTTGTACTAAATAGTAGATTATCCTTGGCCGGGGTAGATCCTTCGGTTCTGGCAGATCATAGGAACGAGTACCTAACTTACCATCTTATAACTGCGATAAAGTAAATACAGGTCAGTCTTTTGGTACAGTTCCCTTGCCATAAAATCACTGTTGAAAAACTCAATCAGGTACTTATGATATAAATACACTTGAGTAATATGATCACATTACATATTTTAATCACATTTTCTCCCCTTATCAAAAATTTCAAACCGTTTGACATTTTGGATATCACTTGATTTAAATATGTTATAAAATTGGGAGAAAAGTGTGCCTATTATTCACAAGCCGTGTTTGGAACATATTAATGCTCCCCCTCAATCGTTGAGGGTATGTGTTAGTGTCAGATATGATAATTTTGAAAGATTTTTTCGTTAAACTCAAAAACCTGGTTTTTTAAGTTTAATGAAAAACTCATGAAAAATTCATAGACTGACACATAACATCTAATGTACGAGATGTATGTTTCATTACCGATGATATTGACCTTAATGCTGGAATGATAAAATCATCCACTTCTTTTGATTAGACAGTAGCCAATATCTCTGAGCCTTCCACTAATGAAGCAATCGAGATTTCTGAAGTTTCTTCAGATCTTTATCTTTCTACCAAATATCTCGATGAACTGTAGGTTTGTAGTGGAGGTCGTGGTGGTTGAAGTGTTGATGTTGTATCAGTTGTCTCTGTTACGCTAGAGGGAACATCAGCTGATGCAGTGAGAGCTCTGAAGATTTGGTTCCTTAGCTTCTTTTGTCTCTCCAAGACCCGGTTACACTTTCCAATCGGCACCCAGACATTAAATTTAAATAACACTCTCCCGCTCAATCGATGACCCGTTTTCTATTGAAAGAGCTGTAGTCATTGATTGAGTGTCAAATTGTCCGGATTGATTTTCAAACAACACTTTTACCACCGTGGTTAACACAAATAATTTTGAAGAATCAATTAAGAAAAATTATTTGGTTATCAAACAGGAAGACTTCTCTTCCGAATTAAGAAAAATGCACTGAAACATACATTAATCCCAAATTGCATGGATATAAAGTAATCCACGCTCGCGAAAAATTAATTACCCGTTGTTAGGAACAGTTGTCTTTTAGACGACAATCTTTCCTTCAAATGAGAACCGGGTTGCAATTTGAAGTAATTGCAAACCATTTTGTAATTCCAAATGACTTAAAATATTTACCAAGTCTATTTTTATGTACTTATGTACAAAGGATACAATAGGTCATTGCTAAGGATAAATGCACTGAAACGTGAATTTTCCTTTACGATAAGGCCCGGGTTATGCACAGAAATGTACATAAGCCCTTTACATCATCATCTGCTTCCCACACATGAATCCCTCAAGATTCTTCATGATAAAGGGTTCGGATGAGCTCCGAGATAATACCTCCAGTGGACATGTTCCTTAGTAGTATGATTCCAAGACTTTCATGTACCTTAGGGTAATAGTAGCAAGGAAGACATCATGCATTGCTCAGGGTTTTGGCCCAGCAAGAGCCACATGACTTTGTATTTTAGAGTTTGGAACAACCTGGTATTCATCAAGTCCAGATGGATCATTTCCTAGAGGCCCCAATTTTTAGAAGCATCCTAACCTTGTTCGTCACCAACATTTAGAATTTCAGTATCAGTCTCACTGTTTATCTTTTCTGAATTACCACCAGATTCAGCATCTGCATGAGATAGAGTTTCACGAACCATCTTTGTGGATGTAGCATCCTCAGGATGTACAGAAGGTCCAGTAGTTTCATCCTGAGATGCTATAATCCACCTTTGGAATATGCATTAATCCATGGTACGTTGTTTCTTTGGCTTATGCAGTTCCAGAAGTGACTTTGCAGCTTGTACATCTGTAGCACTGCCTTTCCCCTTAACTTCAACTACTGGGAGTTTTCTGGTGGTCTATGGAGCAGGTTTACGAATAGCCACTCTGTTAACATGTGCTTGACCATATGCCTGAGAAACTTCCAAGCTCATTTGAGTACCTTGTTATAGAATGAATCTGTTTTGTCTGCTAGAGAAACAACATTTTTCCTTGGGGGCACGGGGCCAGAGATGTCATAATCTGACGCCTTTTGTTTATTTGAAACGAGGTCTGAGGAGATATTGTCAACAGACGTCTCTTGTCGATTGGGCGTGAGGACTGAATGGATTTGATCAGACGTCATTTCATGAAGCAAGGGTCCTGAACTGCTATGATCAGGAGCCATCAATTGAGGCACGGGTCCTGAACAAAATTGGCCAGAAACCATAAACTATCTTTGAGATAGTAGATCTCAACCATACCGTTTCACACCGAATGGAGTTGGATTTTCATTTGTGTCAAAGTAGCTCCAAATGGCATGTTCTTGTAGTTGACTTTATGTTGGAGAAACTGAGTTTTGCACGAGTCCTGAACTGATGTATCCAGGAGTCATCAAAGAAGGCGCATGTCCTGAACTGATTTGCACAGGAGCCGTGACTTGACCATTTCAAGAACTGAACTGCTCTGCTGTAGTGCGGATGTTGGTGGTGAAAGTTGTAATGAATGATTCTTGACAGGGAGGAGATACTGGTTTAGGAGATGAGAGATCGATGACTGAAGTATCAGTAAAGGAACAGATGAAGAAACTTGTTGGATAGGAACAATGACCATGGATTCAACTTCGGTTTCCATAGTAGTTTTTCCTGGTTCATCTTTTACTTATATATTTCTTCAGGATCAGGCTTAGTTTCCTCATTATCATCCCCAGCATTATCATCTCTGTCAAAATGTTCACTGTCCACATCTGCTTCCCACTCAAGAATTAGCTTTTCCTCATCAGGAACCCCTGTCTTGGATCCAGTTCCTTCACTTGAGGCTCTAGAGATGACTGTGGACTCATCAGGAACCCCTAGTATGTTACCAGTTCCTTCATTTGAGCCTCCAGTTCCAGGCTGTCTCTTGCTCATTTTCTTGCTTTCCTTGAGAGCTTTCATTATGTCAGCAGCCTCTTGTTTAGCAGGAGTAAGAGTTTGAATACCCTTGAACTTCTTAGTCGAATCAGAAGACCTCTTCTTTGACACAATAAAGGAATCTCTGAAAGCAATACCAGACTGTCTTCTTTGTGTGGGCTTGGGTTCAGATTCAGACACAATTCTTGCATGAGTAGCATGAACTTCTCTTGCAACAGCTTCTTCTTCAGCTTCAGTTAAGCTGATAGATTTACCCAATTCCAAAGCTAAGTCTGGTTTAGGGACGATGTTGTCATGCAGGAGTGATCTCTAAGGCCTTCCGAAGAAGATCAGCACTCAGAGTAAGCCAGTGCTCATCGTTTTAAAAGCTATAAACCCTAGTCTTTGCATCATGAGTCAGAGCATTCCAGAATAGCTGTATATAGATAGAAGGGACATTTGCTGATGTAGTAAATGCCCTAACAAAGTTTGTGTTCTTATCATGATCTTGACCTCAAACAGAGTAATTCGAGTCATATGATGTCCCGGCTTTCTTCGTATATTGATCTTCAGATGAAAAAGATTTTGTTGCCATGAACATGGTCTGTGTGGTGGGAGCCTCATCAACATCAGAGTCGAATGCATCGCATTGATCAGCTTCAAAGACATGGTCCACATTGAGTGCCAAATCATCCACATCGTCATCAAAATTGGTGACCTGTTCTCCTGCAAGAAACAACAACTGCTCTTCATCCAGTACAGCACCATTTTCATGAGCATTCATCAGCAGCATCTTGTCTTTGAAGTAGTCTGAATCCTGAGGACGCTTTGGTTGTGGACATTCTCTCGTGTTATTGTGCCCGAATTTCCTTTGCAGTTGTAGCACATAATGGGTTTATCTTGACCAGGATTCATGTTTCCAACTCTGTTCTGACCTCCAACATTCCCAGCTACAACATTTCCTCTTGCATTGTTCCTCTGAAATGGTCTTCCTTGATTATTCGCATTGTATCTACCTCGAACATCCTGAACAACAACTCTGCCGTCTTGAACTGTAGCATTGTTCCTTGCGTTTGAGGAAGTTCGGAGTTGATTGTTCGTTTGAGGAAGATGTGCTTTTAATGATTGATTGAGGAGGGCAAGTGTGTTGGTTAGGCTTTCAATCAAGTTATCCGTTGAAGTGCTTCCTGTGTCCATTTGACAGTTAATCAAACATTGATGTTTGATTTGAGTATTTTGTGTAGACTCAAAAGATATGTTTTGGAACTATTCTGAAATGATGCATTAGAACACTAGCGCCAAGGTCATCAATAGGTTGAAATGAACCTTCCATCATCATTTACTGTTCTCAATTTTGCATGTACCATCATGTTGCTTCAAGTAGCATACAACTGATCAAGTTAGAAGTCTTTCAAACCTCTGTTTAGTTTGACTTTCATAATAGAAATCTACTCCATTCAGGTAACATGTTATTCACAAACTTAGAGTTAAGCTTGCATCTGGACATGGACATCCGTTTATGTTTCTCATGTCGTTAATTAGCCTTCGAAAACCAAACATAGTAAACATGAATGGTCTCCTCCTTTTGAATTTGACAGAAGCCGTTCAAATTCATTCGTTAAATTGTGATTCTCTTTCATCCTTTGTTAACGCAGAACCTTCCAAATCATCTTCACATTGTCCCCAAATGTCTTTGCGTCAGTGAAATGGTTGAAGAGTGGGTGTAGATGTCTTTTGGTATACCTTTTGAAGTAGAGATATTCGTAGCACACGAATGTCCAGCTTTATACCTTTTCCTTTTCTTTAGCAGAAAGGTCCTGAAAGTACTCTAGCACGTTCTGGACCAAGTTGAAGTGCACCTCAGTTTCTTCAGCATCTCCGCAGAGTTTGTATGAACGTTCCCATTTGAAAAGGACCTTCAGTCCTCGAATTCATAATGTTTCTCCTCTCCATTATCACTTTCCCAGACAATACAGACGACTGCGTTGTTTGCCCAAATTCAAAGTCTGTTCTGTCAAGCATTTGTGGTCGTGTATCAAACCGCCAAACCAAATATCTTCTGACATATTAGACGTCTGATGTAATGGTTAATGAATGCAATTAACTGTTCACTGGGGGATTTTACAATTCTAAATTTAAACCGATCAAGAAGTTTACCGGGATTTTATAAATCAATAGAAAAAACCGTAAAATGAATAATTCGTTGTGATATTAGTGATCTTGTTGATTTGTTTGAAATTTGGAGCAATTTGGATTATGAATTTTTTTTACCAATTACCAAAATCAATTTGGTGTAAAAATAAATCTAAAAAGGCTAAAGAAAAAATTATATATATTTTACGTTAATTTTTCCCGCCAACAAAAGTGTCGCTAAATAAGGTGTCGACCGAAATATTTTTCCCTATTACCAAAATTTGTGAATTTGATGTAACTAATAAGTTAAAAAATCTATAGAAAAAAGATTTACAAATTACTTAATTTTCCCGCTAAAAAGTGTCGCTAAAAGGGGTGTCGTTTGGATACTCAACCAAACCGCTGCGTATATGTTTCTATCAAACCGCCGCTTTGAAATCAACCAAACCGCCTCCTATTGATTGAGCAAACATCGCCGTAACATCCAACTCCGCCAGCCAAGATCTTACTAGGAAACCGCCGTGGTTTGAAGTAACTTCGCTGCTAGTTTTGTAACTCGCTGGAATCAAATAAAATAATCAACTTCGCCGTCAGCAACTCGCTGCCAATAAACTAAGCAACTCGCCGTGAGCAACTCACTGCCTATAATCTTAGCAACTTTCGCCGTGAGCAACTCGCTCCTATAAACTAAGCCAACATCCCGTGAGCAACTCGCTGCCTAAATCTTAGCAACGTCGCCGTGTGTTTAGCGAACTCGCCGTGAGCACACGTTTGTCCTATAATCTTATCATACTCGCGCTTTAGACCTTGGACAACTCGCCGGCTACCTTTTATCCTAAAATCCGGGTTCTTGGTCCCTTTCAATTTGTCACTCTGCCATCAAGAACAATAAATTAATAAAGCCCCACCACGAATAGCACTAGCTCATTTAAGTCAACACAACTATCCATTTGAGAACCTTTTTACTATAACCCGAAACAAAGCTAAAACATTAACACTATGATGTGTGTATAAATTAACCTTACCAATATCAATGTGTTTCATCAGGAACAAAGACGATACGAAGCAACGCTCCACGAAGAACACCAAAATAAATTCGAACCGTTATAAGCTCTTGTATTTCGTCCTTGAGGCTTGAGAGAATCACTTGTAATAGCAACAATACTTCTTCCTTAGCATTTATAGCATGAATAACCACAAGATTAACCAACAAAGTAAGCCCGGATAATCATTTTGAGCCGTTGGCTTTTCTAAACAAAATAAGCCACGAAATTTAGCTTATTTAACCACACAAATCAATCACGAATCCAACTAGGCTCTGGTACCTAATATAGGGATCGTTTTATTTCCAAAACACGTTGATGATTCTTGTGATTGGGGCTAGTATCTAGAAGAAGAAACACATGATACAGAGAATATAATATATAGTGAGAGAAAATGTGTTTAATATGAAAAGTGTAAAATGACTAGCTTGCCTCTTCCAAAGTTGGAAGAGGCTTATATAGTTTTTACAAAATACCGGGTATTAGTACCCGGCTTAAAACCGAAAGACATACGATTAGCTATTAAACTACGAACTATTATAAACAATAAATATACGGGGTGACCTAGTCTTTTACTCATATCTAACATATTTCATGTTTAATAACACTTTCTATAATTACAATCATTAAATATGCATAAACATGAAAACAATGAGTTCATTAAATGCAATTTTGTACAAAAGATAAGACTTAAACGCAACCCTATGGGTTGTGGTTAGCAAAACCCCTAATTTTATTACTTTAGAAACGTTTAATTACATAGGATGTAGGTGAAATCTTACATCACATCTTTTACATAGGCATTTCAAATCGAAACAATCATAAGAAAGACAACCCAATCTTATGACCTGCAATAAAAGAAACAACCACTAATGACAATATCATAAGCGTCACATGCCAACTGATCTTCGGTTAATCCATCATAAGCATCATTTTCGTAGCCATCATAAATATCACAATCTTCATCCTCAAGTAGACTTACATCATTTGCACCTCCACAAGCTCGATTAGGATAATAAAGCCATGTATCGAGTTGTGTCATCATGAACATCCTCAATTTCACTATTTGTTCCCCCGTTGAAGTACTAGGCATATCAACCGGTTTCAAATTCACTTCCTTTTCAACAATAGGAGGTTGATCACACGAACTACTATTAGGTACATCCGCATGTTTGTCCTTACGACAATGAACCTCTACATGATTCGCCTCTTGTGCACTAAGGGTTTTAGAGCCCCCTCCGTCATCCACGTCCACCAAATTATTTAATGCGTCAAAGGTGTTTAATGCAGTAGGAAAGTTTTTTATTGTTTTTTGCATTTGTTACCCTATTTTTTCTTGGTGTTGATTCGGTCTTCTTATTAGGTTGAATTGGTCTATAAACCAAGTGAGACTTCGAACCAATCTAAACTCCACGAACAACTTGCCTTGGCGTCCTTATGTTCTTTAATATGTCAAAGACGACTTTCTTAGGACACTTGTCCATAACGTGACCAAAAACCTTGCAATTTGAACATCTTGGAGGTTTCCACTAGTACTCAATATGAATAGTGCTCAAAGTATACCCCACACTCTTGATTTTTGGAACAACCACGAAGAGAGTGTCTTTCAACTCCGCATCAGCTCGTAATTCAATCATGGCTCTTGCATAACTCGACCTACGCCATGACTTCGTACACATAACTAACATGTAAGAGTCTAACATAAATAGGGTGCAAAGTTTGGTTGCAATAGCACTCAACCCGTCTTCCATGAACGCGATAATAGGAACATCATGGAACATAACCCAAACTGGAACATTACACACATCCTCTTTCATAACATCCGCATCCGAGGACCACTTTTTCTCTATTAACGACACATTACGAATTAACCATGGCCACTTTCAAGCATTGCGTCCATCCCGTCATTCAAACTAAACTTGAAGAAAAATAGGCCTTTAGAGTTCATCGGTGGTTTAACAAGGTCATACTTACTCCAAGTATTCTTGACATAGTTTTCAACAACCGAAAATGCCACTCATTCCCCAGAAAAAAGCCATACACAGAATTACTAAAACGTTCATGAACAACACAAACCGAATCTAATGAGATAGCAACATCCGCCCCTACCAGCCGGTGCTAACAGTGTACGAAAGTTAACATTTCTCCTACTCAGTTCACCATTTTAAGCTTCGCATATGAAACATGTCCCACAGAATCACCAATCGAATCATTACCTGTTTTAGAAGACACCTCACTCGAATGCTTAGCATTTAAAGGTAACACATCATCTCCCACTAATACAAGCTTACCCTCAAGCATTTGACGTTCCATATTATGGATCTTTGCAGCAATAGAGCTCGTGTCCCCCTTTTCTACATTAATAATTAACAGGTCGTGAAGGATTTTCATGAGATGCTTCACCTGTTTTCGACAAATTATCATTCGAACCAATCCCTTATTAAAAACCGTGAGTCGAACTCTTTGAATCATCACTAGGCGGCATAAAGACATTCCTAATATTTTTTTTGAACGGCGAATTTTATTAGAAAACTAGCAAGGAGCTAGAACATTACAAAGTAATAAGATGAGGGGTTTTTGAGCCACTCAATCCAACTAAACGAAGCTTTACATCTAGAATGACACAAATAAAAAGAATGAGACACCACGTCATAAAAAATACTCGCCTTTGAGGGAGACTAACGACTTAAAATATTTTTGTTGCAAAAATTCCAAATAAACCACCACAAAACGTAGCAAATACCTTCAAAAATCCACTTAAGCTTTATCGACATTCCTAATATTGGTTTCCAAAAATCAAGATCTTCTATCCAAAATAATCGTAACAAATAATTACTTATGATAGTAAGCAGACACATATTATATGGTCTTGCGACTATTAACATTATATCAAAATGTGACGCATTTGGCCAAACAAAAAAGAAGCTATGATTAACTCGCAATGTTTATATGCTATGTGAGTCACATGCGAATTAAAATGTTTCTTTTAGCAAATAATTAAAGGGTCATGTTATTGCTACCCCCTTACCACCAGTATCCCCCTTTAATACCCATTATATTTACAGGACAAGACAGTTTTTTTATGTTTTTTCGTTTCGTATTTTTCACATTTTACAGTTTCGATTTATAAAACTTTTTAACTTCTGTTCAGCATTTTTTTCCTGCAGTTTTACCTATTTTATTAACAAGATAAGACAGCTTCCTGCTCCGTATTTTTCATGTTTTACTGCTTTTGACCTATCAAACCTTATATTTTCAGTTCCTTTTTTTTATTTCATAGTTTTATAATACAAACAAAATTTAAAAAATTAAAAAAAAAAATTAAAGTGGGTATTTGTGTCACTTTTGGGGGGTCTTAATAACTACCCCCATAATTAAAATGCTTAATCTAACAACTTCCCTTTATTCTATCGTACGATAAAATTTCATATCATGCAATATTTTTTCATTCAAAACTTTCTAAAAATAGCACAATGTATATCTATGATGTTATTATACTATATTATTAAAGCCCGAGATTGTCATCCCGAGGCATATTAATGAGCCTTTTAATGTCGCTCGGGTCAACCCGATACCCGTAACCCGTTTTATCAATTATTAATTCCTCTTTTTTTCTCGCTAAAACCCACCGCTCCATCTGTCTCTCTCCCTCTCTAATCTGTTTCTCTCTCTAAGATGGCACTCTCTCTCTCTCTAACGCCAGTATCACCGATCCAGTTTGATTGAATCAGGGTTG
>BQNB010109977.1:3778-22644 GCA_026074375.1 Tanacetum coccineum
GATTTGAGAGGTCACGGGCCTAAAACGGACTTACGGATCAAAAGTTATGGCCGTTTTACTGAAACCCTTTTCGTCACACAAGTTTTCTAAAAATTTTTCGTTCGGTCCAAAAAATTTTTTTTCGTTCGATCCGCTCGTTCGGTCCTCGAAAAAGATTCCGCTCGTTCGATCCAAACAAAATTTTCGCTCGTTCGGTCCGCTCGTTCGAACGGCTAGTTCGATCCTCTAGTTCGAACGGCTAGTTCGATCCTCTCGTTCGAACGGCTAGTTCGATCCTTCGTTCGAACCGCTGGTTCGATCCAACCTAGAAGTCGCTAGTTCGATCAACCTAGAAGTCGCTCGTTCGATCAAAACTAAAAGTCGCTCGTTCGATCAAAACTAGAAGCTGCTCGTTCGATCAAAACTAAAAGTCGCTCGTTCGATCAAATCTAAGAATCCGCTCGTTCGATCAAAACTAAAATCCGCTCGTTCGATCAAAACTAAGAATCCGCTCGTTCGATCAAAACTAGAAATCCGCTCGTTCGATCACCTTGTTCGGTCCACTAGTTCGAATCCAACTATTACGAAACCCAAATTTTCAAAACTCAAAAAGACACGATTTTGAAAGTTTTTTCCGCAAAAATCTTGTACAACTAGTATTACTAACCCTATAGGAACAATAAAAATGAAAACTTTAAGGTTTTTAAGCCAAAAAATTTTTAACACTAATTTGATCTTTGTAAAGGTTTTGAACACTAATCAAACACAAAAAATCTAAACACACCACTCCATAAAGATAAATCCGACCCAAGAGTATGTTGCCATGGCTCTTGATACCAATTGAAGGTCTACGTAAACCAAGATCCGGTGGTCTTGGTGAGTCAAACCACATGATAGCCATTTTAGTGAGAGAGAGTAGTGAGATGGAAGATGGACTTGTGATATTAGATGGAAAATGGATGAAGGATACAAATGACTTGACAAATGCCAAATGACTCAACCCCTCTATGGAAGCCATAGAGGGGTATTTATAGCCCATACGCCTCTAAACTATACATAGTTGCCTATTCTAGTCCTCGCGTATGTGACTATGATAAACTATGGTAATTCTGTAATGTCGTCACGTAAAAGTGAATTCCCAACAATCTTCCCCCACGGGACGATTTACAGAATTACTTACAATAATTTCCTAACAAGTACATAATGATTAAGAACAAGAACTTCCATGAAGCTTCATATGCTGATGACGTCTTCTGTGGTGTTTGACTTCAAGTCTGCACTCCAACATGAATCATCTTTGTAGTACTTTGTAGGAGAAATACTGTAATAGGCACGAACTAAGTAACCCATACACTTCTGGTTAAGGAGAAGCTTCTGAATTAGCTTCCCCCTAATTCGTGCCACATATTCATTATTTAGAAGCTTTCAAAGCTTCCCCCCAAACTAGTAATCCTCTCTTGAGCAGTTTCAAAGCTTACTAACAAGCTTAGAATAATTAAGTGCACAACGGAACTGGTAAGATACCACATCAAATGTTACTGCTCCTTTAAGAATAAGCTTAGTGATTGATCATTTGGGGTAAGCATTATCTGGATCAGCAACGTATCTTCTCACGCTTGAATAGTTCTTCTCACACCGCTTCCCCTTGGAAAGTCAAATAATGCATACAAAAGTTCTCAAGGTATCACTTCCCCTATGTGTCTGAAAAATGCACCCAAAAAGCCATAGTTTAAAGCGCTGATATTCTCTGCGGTTATGACATTTGTCTTCCCGGCATGGCCTAACTTAAAAAAATTCAAGAAAGACGCAACATTTAAGCTTTCAAGAACAAGAAAGGCAAAGACTCAAGGATGTATCTTCTCCTTCCCCCTTGCTGATTTCGACATGTCGGAGTCAGCAACACCTTGGACGCGCATTTATTTAAGAACTTGTGTGAGGAATTAATAAGCTCAGATCTAACCCGTGAGAATCAATTGCTGATCAAATCTCTACTCATAACTTCTCTCTGGCTATCATTTTTACCAACCGATGTGTAGGCTATTTGAAGTAACCACTGATGAAGTAAACCAGATATACCAAACTTGAAACTGAATTTGTATTCCCGGTTCTTATGACTTAAGCTTGCACTAATGTTAGAAGAACGGTGTAGAGAATTTGTGCTCCAAGCAAATCTCTAAGTACTCAATACCCCTCCCAAAGTATGAGACTATCATCACCTCTTGCGATTATCCACATCGACTTAGCGTGTGACACTGAGTACTACAACGTAACTCCTTTAAGTGATAGTTAACCAGGTCTTCAACCATCCACCCCTTGACTGCTGGAAACTAGATAAACCAAGTCTTCAACTTAAATTAAGCTCGAGCAAGTTATCATTGAAAGTTATGCATCCAGCCAACCCCGACTTCAAGATAAAATAAGTTCATGCCTTCGTTAGATGCTACTTCAATCTCAAATAAGTGATACCCGATCAACTCCGTAGCCACTTAATAAAATTAATTCCAAATCTAGCCTTTAAGTTTCATGATTCTTTATCCAAATTGATCTTGGTCTCGTCACTTTGTCATTTTAAACTTCAAATGCAACCGATAAGCATTGAATCTCAATTGTATCCATTAACAACTAAATATGGCAAAAAAATCATCCCAACTGAATCATTTAGCCAAATTTAGTGTTAATGTACAACGGTTAATCCCATAAGTTGTTATGCCCAACTTAATCCTACTCGGCGCATGTCTAATCCAAAACCAACCCAATCAAATCTAATTTTATAGTTAGCCCAAGAAGAAATCCGGAATAACAAGGCCCATTCAAAATGCAACCCTAATTTTTCGCACATATAATAACACCAACCTAATTTTGCATCACTTTTTCTATGTAGTTAAACACCCAACACTCTCATACATTTGTTCGCCCATTTAGATGAACATATCTGAGATAGAGATCATCGAACCTTATATCACCAACAATTCAAATCAAAAACACCTTAATCTCATAATCATTTAACCCGAATCACAATCAAGACACTCATTTGAAACGCGTCACAATTAACAACCCTTTTCTTCATTTAGATCCTTTTGACCGAGCACCAATTAGCAACGGCAGCTTCAAGATCTTTATAAAGAGGTCTCGGGTAGGTCTTGTAACTTTATTTGTGAATCTTAAATCGAAACAAAGATATGATTATAACCCAAGTGTTATAAATCAATCTTTAATTTCGTATATTAAAGAGGACATGTGTTTCTCAAAGATCAATGATGTAATGAGTATGTTTGAGCCTGTGAAGGTTGGTTTAATTCCGAAAACAAACTCGAACTGAGATCATTTTACATTTCATGTTGTTTCGAGTCTTGTGGATGGAGATGGTGGAGTTGGTGTTAAATGTGACGATGAGGTAAGTAGATCGAGTCGGATTTGTTGAGATTGTAATTGTGATGAGGAGTATATCTTTGTTTTCGATTTTAGTATGAGGATTGTTGAGACTTTGTGACGGTATAGAGATGGAATTGATGTTGTAATTTGGAGATGGGAATTAGAATAGTAATTGGATTTGTGATTGAGATTGTGGGTTTCTTAGGTTGTGGTAGATAATTGTTGGCTGATGATGTTGAGGTTATGGGTTTGTTAATCTTTGATGTTGTTATTAATTTGGGTATGTCCTCTCTCCATCTACATTTCTGTTTAACTCATGTCTCAGTTGAGTTGACCCGAGTCAACTCGGTAAGAACCGAGTTGACTCAGTTTGAGTCTTGTTCGGTTCTCAACACATCTTATACTCGTTCGGCTCACACAAAAACAATTGACTCGATCGGCTGTCATTGATAGTCACTCGTTCGGTCCACACAAAATCTTCTCGTTCGGTTATCATAGGTACTTACTCGTTCGGTCCACAAAGGGTGCAACTAGTTCGGTTTATGAAGGGACTGACTAGATCGGTTCGACTTGAAATTGAACTCGTTCTGTCCATATTGTTTATAACTCGTTCGGTCTTCATAGTCTATGACTCGTTCGGTTCGTTTTTGAAAATCGTCTAGTTCGGTTCCTTCAAAGTGCTAGATCGGTTCCTCTTGATTTTTGACTAGTTCGGTTCAACCTGTTAAAACTCGTTCGGTCCACAAATGGGAATCACTCGTTCGATTGCTCTTGGTTTGAACTCGTTCGGTTCAAGAAGAATGAACTAGTTCGGTTCACATCTTTGTCTTCTTCATTACTTGTAGAACTGTGGACCACCAACAGGAAAAGAAACAAACCACAAAAAAACTTAAATAAGCTCATCTGTTGAGTTTTTGGGAAACGAAGAGACAAAAACAAAAAAATAACAACACTGTTATTAAAATATAGCAATTGACGACACAAAAAAATTTTTTTTTTCTTAAAACAAACAAGTTGTAACAAATAAAAAAACCCAACAAACACAAATAAGTGACAGATTTGAGACTAATTCGAGACCATCCGGACACAAATAAAAACCGACCCAAGAGTATGTAGCCATGGCTCTTGATACCAATTGAAAGATTCACGAAAACTATGATCCGGTGGTCTTGGTGAGTCAAACCACATGATAGCCATTTTAGTGAGAGAAAGTAGTGAGATGGAAGATGGACTTGTGATTAGATGGAAAATGGATGAAGGATACAAATGACTCAACACCAAAATAATGACTCAACCCCTCTATGGAAGCCATAGAGGGGTATATATAGCCCATACGCCTCTAAACTATACATAGTTGCCTATTCTAGTCCTCGCGTATGTGACTATGATAAACTATGGTAATTCTGTAATGTCGTCACGTAAAAGTGAATTCCCAACAATCTTCCCCCACGGGACGATATACAGAATTACTTACAATAATTTCCTAACAAGTACATAATGATTAAGAACAAGAACTTCCATGAAGCTTCATATGCTGATGACGTCTTCTGTGGTGTTTGACTTCAAGTCTGCACTCCAACATGAATCATCTTTGTAGTACTTTGTAGGAGAAATACTGTAATAGGCACGAACTAAGTAACCCATACACTTCTGGTTAAGGAGAAGCTTCTGAATTAGCTTCCCCCTAATTCGTGCCTCATATACATGATTTAGAAGCTTTCAAAGCTTCCCCCCAAACTAGCAATCCTCTCTTGAGCAGTTTCAAAGCTTACTTAACTTACACGCTTAGAATGAATTAAGTGCACAAGCGGGAACTGATATGATACCACATACAAATATTACTGCTCCTTTAAGAATAGAACTTAGTAGATATGATCATGTTTGGGGGTACAGCATTAACTGGATCGCAACGTATCTTCTCAACGGTTGAATAATTCATTCACAACCACTTCCCCGAGATCAATAATGCATACAAAAGGTTCTCAAGATAATACAAAAAAACCCTTTTTCCTAATGAAATTCCGAAAAAAGAGATCCTCCATGTGTCTGAAGAAATGCAACCCCAAAAGCAAAGGTTAAAGGCACGGGATATTGCTCATGCGGTTATGACATTTGTTCTTCCTCGGCATGGGCTAATACATAAAAATATTCAAGAAAGATGCCCTAGTAATGTCACGCTTCAAGATAGAAAGGAAAAAGGCCTCAAGGGTGAATCCTTCTCCTCCCCCTCCCCCTTGCTGGTTTATGACATAGTCGGAATCAGCACATCACTTGACGCAGCATTTACGTTGATTACTTGTGTGAGGAATAACTTAGCTCAGATCTTACCTGTGAGAATCAATTGCTAATCAAATCTCTACTCATAACCTCTCTCCTCTCAATGGCTATCAATGTTTACCAACTGTTTATTAGCTATTTGAAAGTAACCACAGATGAAGTAAACGCCGAGTAGTATACCAAACTTGAAACTGAAGTAGAATTTCCCGTTCTTGTGACTTAAGCTTGCGCTAATGTTGGAAGAATGGTGTAGAGAATTTGTGCTCCAAGCAAATCTCTAAGTACTCAATACGCCACCAAAGTATGAGACTTTCATCACCTCTTGCGATTATCGCCACATCGCTATAGCGTGTGACACTGAGTAATACAAGAACGTCCTTTAAGTGATAGTTAACTCAGGTCATCAACACATCCACACTGTAGCCCCTTGACTGCTGAAACTAGATAAACCAAGTCTTACAAACTAAATTAAGCTCGAGCAAGTTATCAATTGAAAGTCATGGCAGTCCAACCAACCACAACATCGCACAAGATAAAAAAAGTACATCAACACTGCCATCGAAAATATGCCTACTAACTATCAATCGCAAATAAGTGAACTCGAATTCAAACTCCCTAGTCACTTAATAAGAATTAATTCAAATCTAAACCTTTAAGTTTCATGATTATGTAGAACCATAATTGATCCTATGGTCGCATCTCTTAAAAATGGTCGTACTTTGTTCACTTTGTCATTTTAAACCTCAAAAAAAAAAAGAGAATGCTAACCGAACACGCATTATATCTCAAATTCTATTCCATTAACAACTAAATATGGCAAAAATCATCCCAAGTGAATCATTTAGCTAAATTTAATTTTAATAGGAAACAACTAACCACACAAATTGTTGTACCCGGTCCATCACAAACTCAGCCAATATAAAATCATTCGACCAGCCATCCATCACAATTCAATCACCAAATTTGTTTAAATTAATGAGGCCGTATAAAATCACATAAATCGACAAAAAATGTAGTTCATAGGAACCATAACTATATCGACAAACCGCCGAGCATCTGACCTTCTAATTTTGATAGATATATGCCCATTTGAAATTAGCCCAACAATCTTTTATAACCTAAATATGGGATATATATAACTAGTAATACCCTAAACCTAATCACTTTCTTATAGTCGTCCGCCCCCTTATTATTCTTACAGTCAAACCACTTTTTCCACCTTATCACTCCAAAGACACCACAACCAATCTCTTGTATCTCAAAAACTAAAACCTATGATCTCAGTAGTTTCTTTGATAATACAAATGACACAACCACCATGTCTAACAAAAAATCATTTCTTTAATCCTATACACCTCAAACATGATTTCTTTCATTACTCAGTCACGAAATAAAGACCAAAGAAACTTATGGCTTCAAGATCTTTATCATAAAGGTCTCGGGTAAGGTGTAATTGAATTTTCGTATATGTGTCATTAGAATCGAAACAAAGAAATGATAATAACCTCAAGTGTTATAAATCATTCCTTCTTTCGTATATTTAAAGATTGTATTAAACCATCACATATCGATGTATGAAATGTGATTAATCTTTATAAGATTTGGAGGTTACTACCCTAAAACAAGATATAAGGAATTTGAGATCAATTCAATTTCTTCTTCCTTTTTTTGTGTTTTTGAGGTATGATGAGTTGGAGTTGTTGATGAGGTAAGATGAATGGATAGGATAAATTTGTGGATTTGTTGATGGGGCTGAGACGATGGGCTAGGATTAGATCTTGGATTTGATTGAGATTGTGTCGAGGCTGTGATGATGGGTGTTGTTGTGGATCTGTTGTGATGTTTGTAGATAATTTTGTTTTTGTTGATCGAGTGCTGACGTTCTCGTTTTCCTTTTTGTCTAGATATGACTCAAGTGAGTTTGACGCTGAGTCAACCCTTTTATACCCAAGTCAAAGGTTAGAGTGGATCGGTTGCAACAGAGTTGGACCTAGTTCGTTTTCACTGTGATTATAACTAGTCGGAGTCCTAAAGGAACCAACTTCGTTCGGACGTAAAAAACAATCTACTCAATTCGGCCCACAAAGGGTGTACATTGTTTGGTTCTTCACGTGATCTTACCATCGTAATCGGAGGCGTCTCCCAGAGGGGGTATATATAATATATATATATGTGTGTTGGGGGGGGGTGGTTGGGGGAGGGGAGGGGGTAGGGGCAAGCAGTGTAACGTTTCTTCGTTTGCACTAATTTGTAAGGCAAATGTGGTGACTGATGCGTTAAGTAGGAAGGAACGAGTGAAACCTAGACATGTTCGAGCGATGGCTATGACTATTCAGTATGGAGTAAATGGAATGATACTGATATCCCAAAGTGAGGCGTTCAAGCAAGAGAACGTACTCGCAAAAACACTATATGGTTTAGATCAACAAATGGAAAGAAAATGAGACAAGAGTTTATATTTTATGGATCGTATTTAGGTTCCATTGGTAGGAAGTGAAATGGATAAGGCCCATGCATCAAGGTACTTAGTTCATCTGGGAGCGGATAAGACGTACTATAACCTAGGAGACATGTATTGGTGGTCATGTATAAGGAAGGTTATAGCTATCTATGTTAGCAAATTTCGTACTTGTTTAAGAGGTGAATGCTGCAATGTCAAAGACTTTTGGCTTGCTGCAACAGCCTGAAATACTTGAGTGAAAATGAGATAGAATCATCATGGATTTTATCACTAATCTTCCAAGGTCAAAGTAGTGAGTATGATGTGATTTGGGTGATGGTCGATAGACTGACCAAGTTAGCTCATTTTCTAGCTATATAAGAGATTTCAAGATGTGAAGTTGGCAAGGATTTATATTGATGAGATAATAGAAAGGAATGGAATTCTGGTGACGATCAACTAAGATTTAGATGGATAATTTACCTCGTAGTTTTGGCAGACAGTGCAAAAAGTGTTAGAGATACGATTGGATTTGAGTACAGCTTAGAATTCTCAAGCGGATGGACAAAGTAAACGTATGATTTAGACTTTAGGAAGCTATAATGAGGGCATGTGTTATTGATTTTGGTTGTAGTTATCATTCGAGCATTTGGTGTGCTCTGTTTGAAGCTTTATATGTAATGAAATGTAGGTCGCTTATTCTATGGGCAGAGATTGGAGAGAGTAGTTTAACTGGGCCCGAGTTAGTACTAGATATGACGAATAAGGTAGTATTAAGAAAAGAAAAGCTCAAAGCGGCAAGAGACCGTCAAAAAAGCTATGCTGATAATAGACGCAAACCGTTAGAGTTTGAGGTAGGAGATCGGGTTATGCTAAAAGTGTCGCCTTGGAAAGGTGTAATTCACTTTGGGAAAAAGGGTAAGTTAGCACCGAGGTATGTAGGGACATTTGAGATTCTTGAAAGAGTCGGTCCTGTAGCTTATCGGTTGAGATTGCCTCAGGAATTAAGTGGAGTACATGACACGTTTCATGTGTCAAACCTAAAAACAATATCTGGTGGATGCTAGTCTACAAGTGCCATTGGATGAGATCAAGGTTGACAAAGCTCTTCGTTTTGTTAAGGAACCTGTTGAGAATAGTGACCGTGAAGTTAAGAGGTTAAAATGTAGCAGAATGGTGGTAGTTAAGGTCCATTTGGGCTCAAAGCGAGGTCTTTAGGACTTCAGGTAAATAGAGTATCCACACTTGTTCGTTGAGTAAGGGATCATTGAGAGTTTTAGTTGAAGTTGTGTACGTAAGGTTTCTTGTAGACCTTAGTATACCCTTAGATGTGCTAGTATGCCCTTAGATGTGCTTGTGTGATTCTAGTTAAAGTTATTTTATGAATAAACTCGAAGTCGAGCCGATTCTTCCAAAATGTTGGGCTTTGTAACAACTTATAACTTGGTTTCAAGACAGTTCTTGTTTGATGAGTTACGAGACCGGGTTGTAAATGACGTTGTTACGCAACCTAAGGTTTTTGACGAGTTCCCTCAATGACGGGCGAGGTTCAGGTAGTTGGATGTTTCTTTTCATTGGAGCGGTTATGCTGTTATGCGTACCTTTTTGTGGGCAGACAAAGTTGTTAGTAGTAAGATATCTTGTGAAAGTTAGTTGGAATTCAAAGTGTAACTTTGAGTTGACATGGGTATAGGAGGACTACTTAAAAGATAAGTATCCTCGATTAATTATTTGGTAATGATAGAGTTAAACCTTTTGGTTAAATCTCAAGATGAGATTTCCTAAAGGAGGAGATACTGTGACAACCATGACTTGAGCAGGTTAGTTAAACCGTTAGTTTTGATCTGTTTCATCCATGATGGGTTATGTGTTATTTATGCTTAATATGTGTTTTATCTGTGATTATTGGGATATGTGAGATTTGGTAATTATCCATTGAGAGTGATCGTCTCCATTAGGATTGGTTTTGTGTTGTGGATTTTGTGGGAGTTCATTTCGTCACTTTGGTTGACAAGGAAATGATTTTTGTGGTTTAGGTTTAGTTGATTTTATACGATGTAAGTATTACTAGTATACGTATTTATGTGTTAGTAATATAGGTTCTAGTAGTAAGGATATGAAAGAAATGAAATTTCTATTTTTGGAATGTTAGGTTTAATAAAAATGAAAAGTTAATTATTTTTAAAAGTCTAGTAAATTGCGTTTACGCAAAAAGGTATGCGCAAATAAGCTTAGGTTTTTGTAGAAACTTAAGATAATGCAAATAAATAAGTAATTAATAAATAAATAAATATAAAATATATATATATGTATATATATATATATATATATATATATATATATATATATATATATATATATATATATATATATATATATGTGTATGTGTATATATATATATATATATATATATATATATATATATATATATATATTCGGCCGGTTATGGGCTTTAGGGGGAAAAAGGAAACAAATTTGACTTCAAACTGGCTACTCTATCCTTATAATTTCTAACCTTATTATCCCTAAATCACTTTTATTCTTCCCCATACTAACTAATTGGCTGAATAAGAAACCAAGAAGAAGAAAAAATGTATTTTTTCAAGCTAGGTGATTTTGTGTTCAAGATTTGAAGATTTAAGGTATATACTATAATCCTTTGAAGTTAATTATCATTAAAAAATGGTAATAATTATTTGTTGGAATTAGGGTTTTATAAAATATGTAATTAATGATGTTTATTCATATTGTAATGATTTAGGGTTTAATTAATGATCATTGGGTGATTCGTTAGGGTTTGAGCCTCGCGGTTAAAACACATGATTTAGAATTAGGCAGGAATTTAGGGCAGTGTTGTTCGGCTGTATCTCAATGATTGTTCTAACAGCTTTTTGGAACAGTTTCTAGTGTCTAGATGTAGCTCGTAGAGAGTATAGTTTTCTAGGAAAATCGGCTCGAAGGTTTTTGAGATCGAAAAAGTCAGTCAAAGTTTGGTTGCTAGTTAAGTTGTCAAAGCAGTAAATTCGGGTCAGATTTAGGTCAGATTACGAGGTATAAAACCCCCACTTAAAATTCGAATTTAGCTTATCCCTTCTACAGGAGTTTAGTTCTATGTGTCTATTAGAAATCCCCCAAAGGAGAGCTTTTGATTTGGAGTCTAAGTATAGTTTTTAGGTCCAAACTTTTTAAGTGTTGCAAACTGATCCGAAATTTTAGGACATGTTTTGATGTTTTGATTTTCTTAGGAGTACTTGTGCTTGTATAATGCTCTTGGGAATCATGAGGTAGGTTTATTTACTCGTAAAATGAAACATTGGTGATTTTTGGTATGATTTATGTGAGGTCATTTAAGTACGAGTTTTGAGTACGTTTAGTCTAGTTAAACTTCTGCAGTTGCGTTTGCAACAAATTAGTGACTAAATCACGTAAATTGTTAAATGAAGTGCGTTAAAGTTGCGTGTGGGTATGGTGTCGGGATGACCATGGGGTTATAGAACACCTTAGACATCCATCTTCCTATGATTGTTACATGTGCATAAAGCTTTTGCTTAGTAGCGTTTTGTAACACGAGTTTATTTTGTTTGTTTAGATTTGTGCTAGTTGTTTGTGAAGCTTTTGTTGGAATCTTTTGGAAAGCTAAGCAAAGGTGAGTTTCATAGCCCCTTTTTCTCATGTTATTTTAGGGTGAGAATGATGCTTTTTTATGTTGTCGGTGTTAAAAACGGCTCCCCTTTTAGCTTGCTGTAATTATGTGTATTAGATCGTGGGAACGTTCCCCGTAATACTGGTGTGTGTTTACTCGAACTGGCCGCGTGATTGCCTTTCCACACAGCTTCAAGACTACTCGTCCTGTTGTGTAGTCGTGCGCTCGCTCGCGCTCGTGCGCGAGCGCGGTAGAGGTGGATGTCACCATATATATATGATCTAGATGCGTTATGGCTGGTTGGTAACGACATGCGTGAGTCTATATGTGTGGGAGAGCTCAGTGTTCGGCGGATAACATTGTGGAGATTTTGGTTAGGTTATTGTGGCTCTCTGTGAGGCACGTTCTCGCTGGTTCCCGTTCGTGGCTGATGATATGAGAATGGGGTCACGAATAGGGATAAAGAGAGATGAGAGTGAGAGAGAGGTTAATTGCGCAGCAAGCATTAATTGAAAGATTATTTTGGGATATTGTTGTTATGTGTAATATGACTCTGTATGATTCGCACTTCGCTGCATAACACTTTAATGTTGGACGTTTTTTTAAACGAGATAATTTTCAGGTGAGCGTTAATGTGCTAAGATAGAGCGAAAGTGGATATAAGAGACCGCTAGGATGCTAGCGCGCTGCGCGCGATATGCGCGCTCGGCGCGTCTGTTGAATAAATCGTTGCACTATGAATTTGTTTGGATTATGTTTTACATTGTCATTTATGACGATACCTCTTTTCATTAATAAAGACTCATTAAGTTTTGGGTATTGTTATGACACTTTGTGTCTTTTGCTTTACTGTAGTTTTTATTTTTTATTCTCATATATAGACCCATGTTTTGGTTTAAGTGATTGATACTCCGCATAGAGCTGTCTATGTTTAACAAGCCTTCGCAGTGTATCCGCCTTGGCGGGGTTGTTGACAGTCACATAGTAGCTCTTAATTAGTGTCCTTTCCTCCTCTTAGCAAACTCCATTTTTGTTGAGAGTTCTAAGCTACACTAATTTGTCTCAAAATACCCTTCATCTTACAAAACTGATTCATTTCTTTGTTTTTAAACTCAATCCCATTATCACATCTAATCACCTTAACCTTGTGATCTACTAGATTTTCTATCCCAGTTATAAAAGACTTAAGAATGCCACTGGTCTCATCCTTGGTAGCTAGAAAGAAAACCCATGTAAACCTATTGTAATTATCTGTGCAACTTGGCAAATACATTTTCTTTCATAGGCTTTTTGCAGAATGTTGGACCAATAAGTCCCATATGTATCAAATTGTAAAGGAAAGATTGATGAGTTCTTTATTTTTGACTTTACAAGAGGCTCTGTGCTGCTTTCCCTTTTGACAAGCAACACATGTTTGATCATTTTCAAAAAGTTTGGAAGGTAAACCTCTTACAAGATTTCCCCTTAACTAATTTATTCATGGTTTTAAAATTTAAGTGACCTAGCCTTCTATGCCAAAGTTTAGATTCATCAGATGTGGCTTTTAAAAAAGGCAAGTTAAACCTTCTTTAGGAACTATGTTCTTTAAATCAACACTATACATATTGTTCTCTCTATGAACTTAATAAAACCCCCTTTTTGACTTTCATCAATTAACTTAAAGTTCTGAGATAAAAAAACAATACATTCAGCTTTCATTAAAAAGAAACTATTCTTTTTATCATCCGTTTATGAGACACTAAAGAGATTAAACTTTAACTCTCTCACAAAATACACATTTTTAAAATCTAAATTACCAGTTTTAATGGTATTTTCTTATGATTTTTCCTCCTTTGGATCCCTCCAAAAGCAACATATCCTCCATCTATCTCTTCATTGTTTGTAAGATAGGACATGTTCCCTGTCATGTGCCTTGAGCATCCACTATCAATCACTCCTTGATCCTGTAAATCCATTTGTGGATTGCCTTGCACATTTGATAAGAAAATCAGTTTCTTTTGGGGACCCAAGCCATCACTGACTTGGATCTGCCTTGTTGCATGTCATATCTATAATCAACTTTTAGGGTGATTGATGCACTGTTGTGTTTAGAAACGTGGTCTAAAACTTTATGCTTTGGTTTCCAAACCCAACAAACTGAGGCCTTAACAGCATTAAAATTATTTCCCTTAACAGCATTAACTACTACTTTTGGCCTAGCAGTATTAAATTTTTTACCCCTAACAGTATTAACCTTTTGATTAATATTACTGTTTTTAAATGTTGTGTTCTTATGAATGGGCCTCTTAACAGTTGAATGTGCTGTTTTAGAAAGATATGACATTGGTCTAGCAGCATTCACTGTTGTTTTTGAGTGAGCGGTATTAACTTGTCTAGCAGTATTAACCAATACTGTTGTTTTTGAAATATTTTGTCTAGCAGTATTAATTGATACTAAGCCAGACTTCATTAGTACTGCTCTTGGACCTAAGTTCTTTTTAGCACAGGGGTGAGTCTTTTTAGCAAAGTATTGATGATTCACCTTTTGAGAATTGTTCTAAACAGGTTTTATCATCCTTTAATTTTGAAACTGTTTTTGATGGTAATTGCAATCAATGTGCAAATGATCAAAGCTTCTACACACATAACATGCCTTCTTAAACATCTCAAAATTGCTTCTTAGTTTTTGAGACATCATATTGTTCCAATTTCTTTGATTGCCTCTTGGACTGTGAGTGTTTTACCTATGTTTCTCAACTTGTTTAACAGTTTTCCTAGCATTTTTTTGTTGTTGTTTAGATTTGATAAACTCTTTCTTAACAATACTAGGCCTAACTGTTTTCTTTTCAGTTTTAGGCCGAGACACATCCTCTTCCTCATCATCTGACACCCATTCTTCAATACTTGGGGCATCATCATACTTCCTAACTACCTTAGGCTCTTCTTCACTAGACATAGCTTTACAGTTCTCAACTACAGGCTCATTAACAAACTCATCTAAACCAGTAAAAGACAAGTCAGGTGTTGGAGGCATGAAATTTCCTGTGTAAGGAGGTAGAACTGCATTATAATTTTCATAGCCTAAACCTTTCTTGCAATTGTTAACTATCTGACACTCTATGAGCTTGTTTAAACTTTTAGATGCATGTTTAAATTTATCTACATTAAGTTGAATGCCATCTTTTTCTTTTTGAACTATTTCAAGCTTCTTCCTAAGCTCCATAATAGTTATTTCTCCTATATGAATTTCAAATTTTAAGCCCTTAATATCTTGTAAATAAATAGACTCATTTGCTAAATAAATAGACTCATTTGCTTTATAAACTTTAAGTTTTTCTTCCACTGACTCTAAACCTATCTTATAACCTAGAACCATTAACTCAGATTTCTTTAAATCTTTTAATAGTTGATCAATTTGAGATTTAAGAAGTTCAACAGTTTCCAAACAAGATTTTGAATAAATAGAATCATTGGATACCTCTGAGTCAGGACTTGAAGATGAGAAAGCCATGAGTGCATAATTAGGCCCTTCCTCTGCCTGATCACTCTAGTCATATCCACCAAGACCATCACATGACACCAAAGCTGTGGAAGTAGATGTTTCCACAGGCATACTCCTTCTTGAGCTTTCCTTGTTCTTGTTGTCTTGATTTCTTAGAGCTCTGCACTCCCTAGCAAAATGTCCCCTCTTGTGGCAGTTGTAGCACTCCACTTTGGACTTATCAAAACCAATAGTCTCATTGCCATTAACAGTAAGCTTCCTTCCTGTATTCTTCAAAAACCTTCTTGCCCTCATAGTCAACATGGCCATTTGCCATCTCAAATCCATCTCTTCCATGTCATCTGGATGGATTTGTTGCAAGTCCTCATGTACAAGTTGAGGACTATTTGGTTGACTAGCAAAGAATGAACAAATAACAACATCACTCAAGTTATCAATATTTGTAGAGTTGGCAGCATTAACTTGAGTGCTAGTAGTAAAAACTACATGAGCAGCATTAACTGCTTCATTAGTGCTGTTAGTGTTGTTGTTTGAAGAGAACACAAAAGCCATGTTCTGTGTGCTTGAACTTGAGCTAGACGTCCATTTAACTTTTGGTTCATACACCTTGAGGTTGTTGTAGAGATCATCCATGCTCATTGTATCCAAATCAGCTTTATTCCTCCACACAACAGCATGTGTGTTCCACTCAGGTGACAAACTTCTTAATAACTTTTGATTAACATCTTCTTGTGAAATCTTTTCACCCAAAAGCTCCAACTGACTCACAAGCTTTTAAAGCCTATCAAAAGTTTGATCAAGCATCTCTGAGCTTGGAGCAGTGAAGTTTTCATATTGCTGCTTTAAGAGATTCCTTTGAGTCTTTTTTGTAGCTTCATTCCCACCAAATCTCTTTTCAACAGCTTCTAGCAACTTCTTAGCATCCTTTATAGAGTTAAACTTTAACTGATGTTCATTGGGAATGCCCATCATTAAAGTACTTCTAGCTTTCACCTCTAATCTTCTCTAAGCCTTTTCTTTAGCAGTTGTAATAGGCATCTCTATCATAACTCCTTCTATAATTTTTGTTTTTGGCAAGGTTGCACCATTCTCTATGACTTCCCACAGTGCATAGTCTATCATCTGGATATATTGTTCAATCCTCATCCTCCATATCTCATACTCACCAGGTTTGAGCATGGGAACTTTGGATGCAGCCACCATGTGTGCAGAATCTTGATCTATATCTTTTAGAAAAAATAGGTTCTTCTTATTCATAGCTTCTCAACAGTGCTCTAATACCACTTATTGATCCCACTTTAATAGATCGAATTCCTTAAGCTTGTTTAAGGTTTAGTTATATTAGATAAATCTAACATACCTATAGTAGAAACTATTTTTGAATGTATTAAAGATTATGCGTAATCTAATCTTTAATATTAAGAAGAATTATCAATGAAACAGTTTCAATAAACATACAATTCAACAAATAAGCTCCAATATAATTAATGATAATAATACGAATACTCTCAAAGTATTAGGGTTACAAAGACCTCGAAGCTATGAATTATACGTCTAATAATACTTTAAAAGATTGATAAAAGATATCAAACTCTATGCCTTAGCACCTCCTTTTATACACCAAAGAGCCCTAGTCGGCTTACAATACTTTCCTAAGTATCCATAATCTTTTCTATAAACAAATAACTTAATACATATCATATAATCAATACTAACAACAAACAGTACTAACTTATTAATCTCAGTAGCATTAACTTATCTCTGAGCAGTCTTAACCTTGAGCAGTACTAATATTCACTAGCAGTAATGACTTTGTACTACCAGCAGTAAACACTTAGCATATTTTCTTTGAAGTTCATGAGCAGCACTAAATCCAGCTGAGCAGCATTAACACAAAAATGAGCAGCAGTAATTCAAACAACATCAAGAAGACTTTTAATCCCAACATATAACTAATATGCTTCCCGTAGACATAGGATTTGCATACATTAGTGAGTTTGTCGAAAAATTGATTTTGAACCAAAACCTCAATTTTATTTTCAAATCACTCACGATAGGAACATAATAAATTTTTTGTTATGCATTGTTAATACAACTCAAAAATGTTTTTAAGCACATGCATAATGATCTCATGAACAAAGGTCGAGATACATAATTCATATGTATTTTTCGACATGTTTGGATGAACAAAATCAAATTAAGGAGCGTTTGGATTAACTCTTAAGATTTTATCTTTAGGTCGAGTTAATTGTTACTCCACATTTGTCACATCTAGGCACACACTAGGCACGAAACTAAAATATGAATACAAGTATAATAAATTAAAATATGATTTTGGTTGTCTTATTTTAGGTGACAATGCCTCGAATTACCAGACCAGATCATCAAAAGACCTGAAACTACATTCCACTCATATCAAATGAATTTAATCAACCCTTACAAAACACAATTGCAATTCTTTAAAAATGTTACTTTCATGAGGGTAGGGTTGTGAGTCAAAATTTTGAAAACATGAGTCATATCCGTGCTAAGTTTGAATCAATTGATTTTGATTGTTTGTTGAACATAAACGAACAAATTGTTCCTCATTTTGTTCTCGAGTTCTATAGTCAACTAACTTTTGATTATAACTCCACAGGTCATTTTGTGGTCAACTTTGTTATACAAAGTAAGTCATTCTCTCTCACTCTCGAGGAATTCGGTCAAATCTTAAAAATACCGTTCAAAGGTCAAGTGTCACACACCGACATGTGGTCACTCGACTACTTGTCAATAAGTGTTCCGAGTAAAGGTCGTTATAAAACCACTCCTCCTTCTCCAAATGTCGTCAAGTCTTTTATTCAAATTCCTTGACAAGGTCAAGTCACTCGTACTAAAAACAAGAAAACCATTGTCGTTGATAAAAATGAAATCCTAACACGCGAAATTCAACCTCATATGAAACCATGGGTTGATATCATTCGTGAAAACGCCAATTGTTTAGGAGGTCATAAGGATCATGTATCCGCATGTCTTTGTCATATGCTTTATTGCATTGAAACCTCCCTCTATACAATCTAGCATTTTTCATTCTCATAAGAATGGAAAAGACTCGAAACAAACCTAAGGAACTCTTACCTTATGGAATGCTTTTGACTCGATTGTTCAAACATGTTGTATCCGTCTTCCCTGAGCTAGCAATTGATCACTACATCTCACATGATTGAGTCATGCATCCCCTCGCTCCTCATTATGAGTGAAAGACGCGATTGGATCATGGCAAGAAAAGACCTTGTGAATCAAATGCTAGCTCCTCCTCCACCACTTTAAATCATCCATCCTCATCTCGTCCGTTGGATGACACCATTGATGTAAATGATGATGAATCATTTCATTCTAACTCTTCCTCTCCATCTCAAAACGTCTCTTCCTCATCTAATGTTGTCCCTAGAGTCCGTCAAAACCCTCCTCATGAAAGTTATAACTTGAACACCTATCTCTCCAAAACTATAAATCTTCAAACTCAACAACGAGATGCTCACCGGGAAGGGTTAAGGTCAATTGGACAAGCTCTCAAGAACATGATGGGTGGGAAACGGAAGTGAAAAAGTTGGCATAATTATTAGAAACTATTATTATTATTTTTATATTTTAATACATTGTGTTATTAAGACTAGGAATGGCAAGTGACAATT
>BQNB010109978.1:0-19269 GCA_026074375.1 Tanacetum coccineum
TAGAAAGAATAGGTCTTTATGTAATAGGAACCTTGTAAACTTGTAATAGGCTAGTCGAGAACTCAGGCTCGGGTTTTAATCAAATATTGTATACGTTATGGGCCAAAAGCCCGACCAAATAGGAACCCTAGACAGGCCCATGTTTGGCCTTAGGTATATATAGAGGTGGTGATTTCAACCCATTCAAACAAAAATAGGTCAAATGGGTTACCTCATATGTTGGATTGGGTGGAGTGAAACTATAGTGATGAGTAGAAATGGGTCCAAATGGGTCACCTCATTCTTTGTGTGAAATTAAGAATGGGCCAAATAGGTCTCAGGAATGGGTCAAATTGGTCATTAAATGGGCCAAAAGCCCAATACCCTTATTAGTTAAAACTTCACCTAATCTTAACGACTTTTTACGTTTATACGATTTTTTGAACGTTTTCATACTTTTCATCCATTTCAACACAACGTCCGCTTTTTTACGTTTTCGTCCGGTTTTTTACGTTTTAGTCCAATTTCTTACGTTTTCGTCCATTTTTGTCCGATTTCTTACGTTTTCGTCCGTTTTCTAACGATTCCGTCTGTTTTTTTACGTTTTCGTCTGTTTTTATGTTTTCGTCTGTTTTTTACGTATTCGTCCGTTTTTTACGTTTTCGTCCCTTTTTTTTACGTTTTCGTCTAACTTCTTACGTTTTCGCTTGTCTTTTTACGTTTTCGTCTGATTTTTTACGTTTTCGTCCGTTTTTTACGTTTTCTCCTGATTGCTTACATTTTCGCCCCTATTTTTTACGTTGTCGTCCGCTTTTTTACGTTTTCGTCCGTAAAAAACATAAGAAACGGACAAAAACGTAAGAAATCAGACGAAAACATAAGAAAATGGACGAAAACGTAAAAAACGGACAAAAACGTAAGAAACCGGACAAAAACATAAGAAAGCGGCGAAAACGTAAAAAAACGGACGAAAATGTAAAAAACGTAAGAAATAAGACGAAAACGTTTGAAATCGGACGAAAACGTTTGAAATCAGACGAAAACGTAAAAAAGTTGACGAAAACGTAAGAAATCGGACAAAAACGTAAAAAAACGGACGAAAACGTAAAAAAACGGACGGAAACGTAAAAAAACAGACGAAAACTTAAAAAACAGAAATTCGACGAAAACATAAAAAAGATGACGAAAACGTAAAAATGATGACGAAAACGTAAAAATCTGACGAAAACGTATAAAACGTTCAATAACGTATGAAAACATCATAATTTAGTGGGTCGACCCGACCCGTTTGACCCATGACCCGTTAGACTTATTTCTAAAACATGACATGTTTGACCCATGACCTATTTGACCATGACCATTTGACCCATGACGCAAACCAACCCAACCAAACCCATGTGCCACCTCTAGGTATATAAAGTATAAACCCCGGTGTAGTTTCATTTTCGTATACTTCGAGTTTTCCACCAACTCATGTTTCTCTCATCCCTTTCTTTCTAACAAAGTGAATTCTTCCGTCCCAACTCGCCTCTTATTTTCTTTTCTTCTTTGCTTATTTATGATGTGTGTTTTAATACAACTTTAGACCTAGCATGTTTAATTGATTGTTATTAATTAAACTGACGTAAGTTAGGTTATAGAAATTGTCTAATGGATTCCTTATTTAAAAGATCTTCAAACAGTAGCATTCCTTGTATAGTTTAATATTTGGTTTAAAAGAACTTAAAACCAATGTTTTAAAACCCGGTTTTTTAGTTGACCCGGTTTAGTGACCGGTTCACCGGGTTACCGGTTGAACCGCCGGGTCAAACCGGTTCTATACACTAGGTTGAACAAGCAAAAACCCGGTCACGTCCGGCCCGGTCTCTGAGCCGGTTCACGGGTCAAACCGGTTTTTAAAACATTGCTTAAAACACTAGGTTGTGAGTTTCTCTTTGTGTTTAGCAGTTTTATGGGTATGTACGTTTGGTTTTTACGTTTAGGTGCTTGTTCTTTTTTATATGAAATGTTGATGTGTTGTTAATTGGGGATTGTCCTTGTTATATTTGTATTCGGTAATCTAAGTTTTTGTATTGGATAATCTAAGGGGCCGTTTGGTTTGTTGTTAGGAATCACAATGGGTATTTGATTTGGTATGGGGTAGAATGACAATGGATATGAAAAAATGTATGATAACGATTGTTTATGTTTGGATGACAAAATATGGTATGAAAAAAATGTATAGATATTTGAATTTTGTAGTGGAAAAGAGATGGGCCCACGGAATGGATTTCATAGACACCAAATTGATGGGTAATGAGTCTATGGCTATGATATACCCATTTCATTCCTAGGCTCACTAAACAAACATCTTTAATCACTATGAAACTCATAACCCCATTCCCATATACCAATACCAAACGCACCCTAAGTTTTTCGGATAGTGATAATGAGGTCAATCTCTCGCATGATGGTAGGGTCGTAAAATCCTACTACAAACATATGTTTCTTATTGTTTTTTTTCAATACTAAAGCCCGTTTGTGGTCTATCGAAAGCATAGTCACATTAATCTAATGGGTAAAGGCTATAGAATACCAACGTAATTTCCAAAATTTACCGTAATGACCAATTTATTTTTTTATTATCGATACCACCAACTTACATTCAAATTTTGTTTCAACTTGAACAAAACGTTTGTACCGTTAGTTATTATGTGGCAACGTTAATCCATTTAGGTAACGATAGTTTAAGGAAGTTGCAAAAATCGTCCCTGTGGTTTTCATATATATTTTTTTCGAAATTTTTTTCTTTCGAACCATTTTTCGAAAAAAAATATTTCGAAATTTTTTATCGAAAATTTTCTATGTTTCGAATCTTTTTCCGAAAATTTTCACACATTTTTTCGAAAATTTTTATAAAAAAAATTTACACAAAAATTTTTCGAAAAAAAAGAAGTTTCGAAAAAAATTTCGAAAATTTGTTTATACATTTTTATAAAAAAAATTCGAAATTTTTTTTATACACATAAAAAATTTTCGAAAATTTTTTATGTTTCGAATTGTTTTCGAAAATTTTCACACATTTTTTCGAAAATTTTTATATACATTTTTATAAAAAAATTTCGAAAAAAAAATATCGAAATTTTTTATGTTTCGAATTTTTTTTCAAAAATTTTCTCACATTTTTTCGAATATTTTTATATACATTTTTATTAAAAAATTCGAAATTTTTTTTATACACATAAAAAAATTTTGAAAAAAAATTTCGAAATTTTTTTATGTTTCGAATTTTTTATCGAAAATTTTCACACATTTTTTCTAAAATTTTTATATACATTTATTCGAATTTTTTTTGATACACATTCAAAGAGGAAGATTATAAGGACTAACGATGCAAGCGATCGTTAGCTAAATGGACTAAAGTTGTCACATAATAACTAACGGTACAAACGTTTTGTTCAAACATATGTTTCTTATTGTTTTTTGCCTAACCAAAGCCCGTTTTTGGTCTACCTAAAGCATAGTCGCATTAATCTAGCAGTTAAAACTTGAAATTAATGGATGTATTGCATTGTTGCTATTAGCATTGTTAGTACAAAATTCGTGTCGGGTTTAGCAAGGTGTTGAAGTCCTTTGTCGGGCCGGGCCTCCAAGTGACTTGAATGCTTTGATCTTGTACTAGAGCAGAGTAGTGTGAATTTTCTTTTTTTTTTTTTTTTTTTTTTCTTTTTCTTTTTTTTTTTTTTTTTTTTTTTTTTTTTTGTTTTTTTTTATGCACAAATATAAGAATAAACCGTTAGCCTTACCGCAGGGCGGACCCCGCGATTAAGCTTCGACGTGAGAGTAAGTACACATGTTTGTCAGAGAATGATAGAGTATGTGTGAGAGCTAATGATTAGACAGAATGTACCTCTTTGGGGTGTGAAATGATCCTTATTTATAGGTAAGGCAACAATTCAATAGGGTTTAATAGTATTTAGCTTAAACTGTTGGTGTCGGAGTGGGTATCCTTGTCGGGCAAGGGTCAAACGTTAATCGTGTTTGCAGGGACGCGAGTGTTCTTCCGCGGCCGGTGTTTGTCCGCGGAGGAGCACGGGGTGCGGTTGAGAAGATACTCGCAGCTTGGTCTTTGAAATCTCCGGGAGCATTGGACCTTGTCGGGACACTTAACTGTCCAGCTATTTGTTGTATTGGGTCTGGGCCCATATACGTATATTATGAACTAAGCCCAGTAAGCTTGGTGCTCATACTCATACGTTTTCCAAAGGTCACCCCCTGTATAAGTTTAGCTTCACGGTACGCGTACAATTATAGCGTGCGGTTATGGCTTCACTAGACTTAAAAAAAAGTTCAGCGATTCATTTTATTCTTTTACTCCTGCCTTATTCCGCGCCCTTTGTACCGTTTTGGCAGTTTGTCGTTGGTTACGTGGACTCTTCATGTCCTTTTATCTTATGCATGATTTGACCGTCTGGGCCCTATATCCCATGCTCCGCTCCTATCACTTCATATTTCTTCAATTTACCTTTTGCTACGTGCCATTGGGCACCAGGGTATTTGGACAACGTGTCGTCATCCTATCCTTTATACTTGACTTCATATATACATGGGTTAGATTAGCCGTATTAGTCCTTTCTGTTTCTTTTTTTCATCTCTTTAATCTTTCCCCATTGTTGATATATTTTCAAGGGTTTTTTTAGTTGCACAGCCCCCCTTATTCTAGTCTTTCTTATTGGATTAGGTTATTCCAATATTGGTTTCTCTTTTATTATGGCAGTATTACATCTATAAATGTGTTCTTAAACATGAACACCTTGAATTTGCCATTTGTTGCTAAACTTTTTTGTACCCGTGGTAGTCCATCCATCAACTGCCTGCTCCGATGCCACCTGCATGAGAGACCAACTGGTAAAGTTGGAATGTTACAACACGTTCTATGATTATGACCAACCTACCGATCCCTTTTTCCACCCTCTTCTTTCGTGTCTGTTCTCACCCATTTCCGCATTCCATTTTCCCAATTATCCGTGTTTGGGTCTGCCAAGGTTTCTCATTTTGAAATCCTGTGCCGCGTATGCAACATTGAACCTGATGTCAGTTTGTTTCGCTACTTTTATACACATAATTACAAAAATGGGTGGTTTGGGTTTATCTAATGCGGCCCAAAGTTGTGATTGTCTATCCAAGATATTTGGATTTCCGTGAAGAACCTGATTGATCATTTTTCGTGGGTTGATGAGTTTGTGTTCTGCCGATGATCGGTTTATTGGTTTTAGGGTATCCAATATTGTCAAGGATTCGAGCTCCTGACCCCTCTGTATATAATGTGGAGCATATTAAATACCCTTATTGATCACGCCTCTACGTCTCCTTTAGGTTCCGGAAGTGTTTCTTGTTGGGTTGGCATAAGCCATTATTATCTTTTGAATAAAGATACTATCTTAATCGTCACAAAAAAAAATCCCCACTTAGTGTATGAGGAACGGTGTGGATTGTGGTTCTATTTCCGTATCGCACTTTGTTTATTGTTTGCACTTTTTTCCTGATTTTTTATCAGTTTTATTTATCCTTCTTCCTTGTATGTTTTTTTGTAGGAAATGGATTTGAATGCTTTTTATCCCGCACTGCATGATCCTCTCGCATGGTAAGGATTGTTGAGTGGTCCAGATGCTGAAAATGAGAGACCTATTGTCACCGTGGCCAAACATCGCACCGTGACCCTACTTCCAACCTCCGTGGTTCGTTCCTCCGGAGAGGCAATTTGCTGGAGACGCGAGTGTTGGTGATGGTGGAGATCAGGGATTTGATTCTGCTGCTGGACAGGGTAATGTTGAGCCGTCCGTGCCTGTTACCGAACCTGTTGAAGCTGAAGTTCCTAAGCCCAAGCGTTCAAAGAAAAAGAGAGTAATCTATGATAGTTGAAGGGATTGGCCTGTCGCCTACAACATTCCACAAAAGATTAAGGGCCGATTATGGGACTACTGGTGGTTCCGTTACTGGAGGTAAGTCTCCTAGTGTTCTTAACAGGTTGCTTCAAAAGATTATCGCTTAAGGTATGATAACAGGGTGTTCCAGTACTTCCATCACCTTAAACTTTATTACCTTCTTCGTGACCAGCATTCCAACTATTTGGAGGTGGGCGGAGATCGTACTGACTAGTGACTGGCCCCTAATTGCTAACAACTAGGCCCCTCCGCATGTTCGTAGTCCTCCTGCTTTATTATATCACTCAGGCGCTAAATCTGCGGATCCTGAAGTTGATTCTCTTGTCAGGTCTGCTGCTCGGTTATGACTGAGGCTATCACTGTTGCTACCACGGTGGCTATTCCCGGTGATGTTAGCAAAGATATAGGAGTGCACACCGCAACTCCATCCCGTTTTTGTTCTCTTCAAGCTCATTAAGAAGACCGGATCGTCCTCTTTAGTCTTTTTACAGGGAGCACTCGGGTAGTAGGTTTTGATGACGGGTAGCATCCGTGCCAGAAAGATGTGTAGCCGGGCCAGGTAGGGGGGGGAGGTAGGCGGATGCCGGCTCAGAGGGAAATCCTAAGTTCGAGTGGGGTGGACCAAAGGTGTGAGATGAATGCAACGGGCGTTTGTGTGCCAATTTGATTGATCACCATTCACTCCTCTGCCTTCTTCAAGACTGTCCCGTCGGGATGGAGCCATGAAGCAATATTTACTGAGTAAATGTATCAGCCGCATGCTAATTATAGTTTGAGATCCCGAGGTGAGGTCTGCGTGACGGAGTATTCCACGCTTGGTGAAGACGGAAAGGAGATCTCTTGCGGTGGAGAAAAATACTTTGTTGGAGGCGAAAGAAATGGAGATTGAAGATTTGAAAGTACTCAATTAGCTTAGGGCAAGGAGGAGTCGCGGAAAGTAACCCAAACTCCGTAGCTCAAGTTATCCTGGTCTTGAGGATAACGCAGGAATCTCTTACGTCGGGCAAGTTGACTTCTGCCAAGGACCACAACATTCTTCTTGAGCAAGAATGTGATTTCTTTAAAGCTAAAAAGTGACGGGCTTGAGTTTCTATTGTTGAAAAAAAGTCATGAGCTTTCTGAAATTAGGAGCTGTTTTCTCTCCTCTGAAAGTCCAGAACCAGTCTTTGTTGATCAGGTTATAGATTTTCCATCCTTATTTATTTTCTCATAATTTTTTATGTTTCCCTCTCCTCACACATACATACATGTATTTCTTAGGTGCATGAGTTGGAGATTTCTTCCGCGGACCTCCGTGAGAAGCTGGAGATGTATGAGGGGCTCTTGAAACGATTAGAGGAATTTCAAGATAATCTTATGGGACCCTACGGATAGATGGCCGAAGATTGATGATGTTTTTCACCCGGTTTTGTATGCGCTTTTCAAGAGCAGTTTCCATCCGTTACCTCCTCATCGACATGCGGGGACGAAGATTGGTTACTAATAATCATGGGATGATGACTCTCTTTTGGTTTAGTGCCTTAATTCAAATTGATACTTGGAGGATTTGGTCATGATTTTGGTCAGCTGCTAATAGAGAAAGGGATGCAGGAGGCCTAGCGCAGGTATTGAGCTGGCATAGCTGGTAGGTGTTTGACTGATCTTGGATAGCTTATATTCCCCTTGCGGAGGATGATTTTAAATTCTGATTATTCTGTGACATCTTAACATTTCCGCTTCTTACAAGAGCTTTCTATAAGATAGGATGACCAGTAATTGGGATATTATGGTCTTATCGTTTGGACGACGCTGTGGCTAAGACCGTAGGTAGGAACGATCTTCAATACCCGATGATAGTCAGCTAATGGTTACCGTCACATCATTAAGCAGGAATAGGGTCTTATAGTGTGGGAGACAACGACTTCGCTCCGTTGCTTTGGATATCATGTCGTGCGGGAGTGTAGGTGAAAATGCAAGGAATCTTATTGAACGTCTCCCCTTTGTGAAAAGATGTATTTAGTGTCCATGATGATCTCTTATTCAGTTGAGGTTTTGATTGAACCGTGATGAGGTTCACGCTACTAACGTAGTTATCTACTGTGGACATTGTTCCTACATGATGATAGTCCGCATCTGTAGATATGATTACGATAATCGGATTCAGCGGATGTGGTTCCGGAGCAATGATATTAGGTTCGGAAGTGAAGGTAAGATTGTTGCTCATGACCGGAGGATGGCCATATAGTTTTCCCAATTGGATGATGAAGTAGTGATGGCTGTTTTATGAGTTGTATTGTTTTTCCTCCGCGGTCCGAATGTGACCTTCGCGGTTCTCTTGTAATTAAATATATACCTGGCTATTCTATTGTTTCGTTACTGTTATGGTCGTATACGAGGACGCTATGTGGACTTTTTGTTGCGGTTTTGTTCTTGTCAAACGGACTTTACAAACAAATTTTTGGATTCTTTCCGTTGTATAATAAATGTTGTTCGCCTATCTTTTTATACCACGTGTGAGACATTTACGTAGGGAATAGTCTTAGTGAATTTTTGAACGGTTATTACTCCCGGCTGCTGGAGCTCCTGCAAATTCACTCCATTACGCACATGAGATGATTCTTGAGGTTGACTCAATCACCTTTTTTATAAGGGATAATCAAAATTTTTGTGGAGCGTGGCTCCTTAGCATGCGCGTCATTAATCATATTCAATATAATTTTGCAAAAATGAGACCAAATTTAACAATTAAAAGATCGTGGGGGTTGCTAATCCCACTGTTCATTGAAAATGCAACATTTTACAAATGGTAAATAACAGCTGTTGTCCCTCCGGAGCAGCGTAATGTGACGGGAAACGTTCGTACAACTTTAATGTCATATTACCATTTTTTAAGATTACAATGTTCCATGTCCTCGGTATCTTCAATTTCCTTTGATCAGTCTTTGAGTTTGTATAGCTCCTTTTTTCCAAGCGATTCTTTCAACTCTCGTACGGTCCTTCCCATTTTTTTGGGGTCCAAGCTGCCTTCTCTTGGCTTATGACTTGCTTCATTGTGCGAGTAGAACCATGTCGACCCTGGCATTGAACTTGTGTCCGAGACTCCTTGTGGTTGTAATCAGTTTCATTTTCTTTCTTGCTTTTTCTTCTTGTATTGTGCTGCTCCTTCTCTCTTCTTATGAGAGTCAAGTTGATTTTCAGAGCTACGATGTTTGTAGCCCGGATCTATCTCCACTCGCGTCCGATGCTGGTTGGCATGCCTATCTCAGCCGGGATAACAGCTTCCGTGCCGTATGTTAGTGAGAATGGTGTTTCCCCGTTACTTGACTTGATCATTGTGCGGTGTGGAGACCCATCAGGACGTGCGAATGGCTTCTTCAATACTAATCTTTGATTCCTTTCACTCAAGCTTGCCATTTAAATTCCTTCCTCTAATCCTTCTATTCAGCTCTTTCAAACTAGGACCGTGTGCTTGTGGATGTTTACGAAGCGATGCATGGCGATGCACAGTTTCGCACTACACAAATCTTTGATCTGGATTATCGCGGAATTGTTTTCCATTGTCTGATATGATTTCTTCTGGTAAGCCAAATCTGCAAACACTGTTGTCCCATACGAACTTCTTTACTTGATTGCCGGTGATGGTTGCGACAGCCTTTGCTTCGATCCATTTAGTGAAATAGTCGATGGCAACGATTAAGAATTTGACTTTACCCGGACCTTCCGGGAAAAGGTCTCGGCGTATGTCTATCCCAACTATATAAAATGGCCATGGCGCGTGATGCGGGGTTCAATCTGCTGTGGATTCCTTGGAATGGGGTGGTGTATTTGACAGTCATTGCATTCCCTTATCAAGTTCCGTGCATCCATATGCATTGTTGGCCAGTAGTATTCCTGTTACGGAGTAATTGGCAACACAAGGATCTAGGACCAAGAGTGCTTGCTGCTACGACCTCTCGTGAATTTCTCTTAGGACGTAGTTGATTGGAGTGGTCCGACGCAATACGAAAGCCCATTGCTCCTAAAAAAGTATTTTTGTATAAGTCCATTGATCATGGAATACTTGGACCGCTTTCGACGATACCCGCTCTGGTCTTTCTTTTTGTCTCCAGGAAGGATTTCTTTTGACAAGGTATGCACTATGGGTGTCATCAAATGTGTTGCATTCTTCTTCTTCTACATCAAGAAGTTTCTTTTTCATTTATGGACCTTTTCCTTCAATTTTCCACGAGTACCCTGTTTGTTAAGATGCGCGATGCTTGGGGAAGCGTTCTTGCTTAGGGCAGTCTGATTTATTGTTTTCATTGCGTGGTATTGTTTGATGGAAATTCCTTGAAGCTTTTTGCGAGATGTTTTTAATTTGTCCTAAGTACTGAACCATGCCTGACTCTTTGGCGATGTAAGAGCCATTAACTTGATTGGCCACAAGTCTTGAGTCAACATTTGCTTGCAAGTTACTTCACCACCCATCTTGTTCTGCGACCACAAGATGTACCTGCTATTTTAAAGCATTCATATTTCGGCTTCAGTGTTAGTAGCCTAGATCTATAACCTCATGGCATATTGCTAAATTTTTATGTACACTTCCCGGATTTGTTAGTATTAGTCATGCCACCGGAGCGTATATGGCAGAGTGACGGTCAGTGATCAATTGTCCACGGCTCAGGTAGTATTCCGGTTTATGTCATGGAGTTCGTCGGGAGACTCTTCTTCGGTGTTCCACATAACAAATTGCCAATATTTGGCCTTTCGATTGCGGTCCTTGGTCTAATTATGGGATGTACCTATCCTATCAATATTCGAACTTTCTTTCTTAGCAATCTCCCGGATATTCCGAACATCAGTACAACAGTTGCTTTATCGGTTGATTTGTTATCACAACGATCGATGGTGCTTCGGATGTATCTTTTCATACACGTTTGCTTGCACTGAGAAAGGCTAACACCAATTTTTACTGGGTTTGTTGACTTTCGGGCCTCGTAATGGGGCTTACAAATCATACTGGTATTTGCCTTGCATTCTCTATCCGTCATCAAGACCGCACTATAGCTTCTTTTGCTGCAAGCCAAGTATATGATTTATTCTCATCGTTACCTTGGACAGAAAACCACACGGTCAGTGTTGGGAGATTCACTGTCAATAAGTTTTCATTTGCTTGAAGGCCTCTTCGGCTTTCGGTGTCCTCATGGAAAATCGCTCTTTTTTGTACATTTTTTCAAGGGTTTTAAAAAAAGGTAATAGTTTTTATGATGATTTTGAAAAGAATCGTTTAGCTTGCAATTTTACGTTTAGTTATGACGTCATTGTATGCATTCCTCGGAGATGGCACAGCTAAGGACTGTGTCTGCTTTTACCGGACATGATCTCAACCCGGGGTGCTAAACTTTGTAACTAAGATTCATTCTTCATGCATTTCCGAAGGTGCTTTTCTTTGGTTCAATTTTCAATGTTTATCTGTCGATGGGTTTTGATCGTTCTGTTATGTCTCGGATGATTTTTCGTCCGTGTGGCTCATTTATAACCAGGTCTCGGACATATACCTCTATATTAAGTACATCTGCCTTTGGGAAATGCCTTATCACTAAGCGTTGAATATGTTGAACCCGTACATTTTTTTAATCCAAGAACGACATTTTGAATAGCAATAATATCCCTTGGCTTGTTATGAACGCGTTTTTTATTCATCCTCTTTTGCCATATTCAACTTTGGTGGTACTCCTTTCTTGGTATTGCATACAGAAGCATTTGAATGATTACCCAAAGAGGGGACTCCACCTTCGTCTATTTACCAGTAATGGATACACAATCTTGGGGCATGGTGTTAAGATCTTTTGAAGTCTACACACATTCGCAAGTTCCGTCTATGCTTTTTGACCATTATCCGGATTAGAGAGCAACTGTGACTAATGGACTTCCTTCATTTATTCCTAGCGTCCATAATTTTTCCACCTCTTACTTGGATTCTTATTTTCTTTTCACGGTGCATGTCCATTTTTTATTTGCCTGTCTGGATGAATATCCACTCGGATACTCAAGCGGTGTTCTGCGATGTTTCGTAGGCGCCCGTCATATCAGCTGGCTTCTAGGCGTAACATATCACAATGTTTTGTTGAGCTAGGAACTCATAGTTATTTGCATCCCTTTTCTAGTTAAATGTTGGAATCATATGGCAAACTGTCGTGTTCAGGTTGATCCGGAGTGGAATTGCTATAAATTATTTTCTCTTCATGTACTTGGTTTCTGCGGGAGGTCTGGGATGCTAGGTTCCGGAGATTCATAGAATTCCATGGGAATGACCTACCTCACTCTGTACGTTACAGTGCCGCCTTAAAACAGGCGAAATTCAACGATTCCTTGGGCTGTGCATGGTACGGCGCGGATTTTTTCTTATTCCACGGCTGCCTATTATTGCATTGTGCTGGGATGGTGAACTGATTACCATGAGTTCATCCACGTGGAGGTGAGTGTACTTATCTCCTATTTTTACTAGGCAAGGCCTACTCCTGGCTAGTGGCCAAATGGTCTCTCGCTGTAATCCGTAAGGTGTGTGGTGGCCGGAACCATTTTTGATACCTTCATCTCTTTGCGAGTTTGTTGAAGCAATGTTACAATACAAGATTCTGAGGCATGCTCCACCGTAAATGGTATCCCTATGCACAAAATGTCCGCCCATTTAGACTTCGATGATCATTGGGCCCTCTGTCCCGTCTTCTTCCCTCAGAGGTGGAAAAGACATTGAAGATCCGGAGAGAAGCTTTGGGTATAATCACTGGGCATGGCCCAACTCTTTCCCATGGTTGGATAATTAGTATAGTAAGGGGTTTATCCTTTCCGACGCTTTCCCTTTTTTCGGGGATTTCGCTTGTCGTTCTGCTTTAATTCCTTGATGAATTGTAACATTTTCCTCGGCCTTGTCATTTACATCTATTTTGTTTTCCTCAGATGCATCATTCGTTCGTGTTATGTCCCATATCTAAATGAAATTAGCAGTATTTGCTTCGAATCCTTTTTTCACCGGAGTGACCATTGGAGGTGGGGTTCTGAACTTTCCTTTTCCAAGAGCGAAATTATCTTTTGGCGTTTTGGTGAGGAGGTGAGAATCTATCTGGCCTTACGCTCCGGTCTTGTTTTGTTTTTGAAGCTTTTCTTGAAATTTTGTTTGTCCCCCCCCCCCCCCCTCTGTCGGTTTCCAATGATGAAGATGCTTTTCTTGACGGCCGTGACGAGTGCAGCAACCATGCCCCTTTGTCCTAAGAAAGAAGTAGTCATTATATACTTTCTCTCCTACAGATTCGGGATACTTTCATATATAAACGCTTATTTAACCCAGGGTGATGTTATTCCAGTGAATAAAATCCGGAGATATCCATGCACTCCGGAGTTCCTTATTCGTCCCAGGACATTATGCCTTATTTCTCTTCCATGAAGTCATTCCGTAGATTCTCCGTCTCTTTGCTTGATGTGATGTATCTCCACCGGATCCTTGATGTGCTTTGTTTGCTGGAGATAGTTTTCCCTAAATGCTGTCCTTAGATCTTCATAGCTGTCGATCGACTCTTTTGGTAGCTTGTCAAACCAAACTCTGGCATTCCCGGTGAGGGTTGAGTTGAACATGTGACACCATGTCGGCATTGCCCAACCTTCTGTTTTTGCGGCCGATTGAAATAAACTTGTAATTGATACCTCACGGATTCTACCACTTCCATCGTATGTTTTGACATGGCTGGGCATCCTAGTCCTCGGGAGACTAAAATGCCGGATCCGAGGTGTGAAAGGATTTCTTTCCTCACATGTCCAAGGTTGGGAGAGATCGTCTTCATAGGTTTTCGATCTCTGTCTTCTTGATTTAGATTTCCAGTGACCCCCTTCACTATCTTCACTTTCTGAATATTGGCTAGTCGTACGAGATGGTGTTCCCTTTTGTGACGCCATTCTTGACTTCTACTTCAGTTCTTTTTGATTAGGGGAATCGTTGAATGACTATACAGAACGTGCGGATGTTGCTGGCTACCTTTCTTCCTCAACTATTAAACACAATCATTCTTTCGTGGCCGGGGCCGCGGAGAAGGGGATCTGTACTTCTTAAGCCTTTTGAAAACACTGGTGTGTGGTGATGGGCTTCGGGAATACCTGTCTCCGTGCCTTCTTCTGGGTTCTGTTCGGGCGGTTGGTGTTTTGGATTCAGAGTAGTGCGATTCTTCACGGGTTCTTATCTTAATTCCGGACTCTTCGCCATAGATCAGTCGTGCACTTTACCGCCTTGATGTTTGTTTTTCTGCCCCACTACTCCATTTTCTTTTTGCATTTTTTCGGGTGAGCGGCAAGTGTTGTGATTACCTTTATGTCGCACATTTCCTACTGAACCTCGTCATAGACATATGTTCCTCAAGGACCGAGGTCAATTCCTTACCTAATGTGTTCCTCACGGGGAAGTGGATTGTTTGTTGATTTGATTGTTAGTGAGTGCTCATGGTGAGATTTCTAGAGAATCGTGGTTGCGTAAAGGCTCCCACAGGTGGCGCCACTTGTTAGTACAAACATTCGTGTCGGGTTAGCCAAGGTGTTGAAGTCCTTTGGTAGGGCCGTGGCCTCCAAGTGACTTGAATGCTTTTGATCTTGTACTAGAGCAAGAGAAGTGATGATTTTCTGCACAAATAAGAATAAACTGTTAGCCCTCTACCGTAGGGCGCCCACGCGATTAGCTCCGGCTGTGTGAGTAAATACAAATGTTTGTCAGAGCAAATTACAGAGTATGTGTGAGAGCTAATGATTAGACAGATTGTACCTCTTTTGGGGTGTCGAATTGATAATTATTTATAGGTTAGACCAATACAAGGGTTGTCATAGTATTTCGCTTGTAAACTGTTGGTGGGCCGGAGTGGGTCTCTTGTCGGGCTAAGGTCAACGTAGTATAATCGTGTTTGCCGGACGCGTGTGTTTTCCGCGGCCGGTGTTTGTCCGCGGAGGAGCAAGGGGTGCGGTGAGACGATACTTCGGTGGTCTTTGAAATATCAGGAGCTGGCCCTTGTCAGGCATTAACAGTCCAGCCTATTTGCTTCGTATTGGGCATGTGGTCTACCTAAAGCATAGTCGCATTAATCTAGCAGTTAAAACTTGAAATTAATGGATGTATTGCATTGTTGCTATTAGCATGCTGTTTGAACTTGGATACTTTCATGAGACAGTCGCATAAATTGTGTTTGATACTATATATTCTCTAGAGATGTATAATTCCCAATAGAATGAATATTTTGTGGCATTCTCTGCGATCCCGATCTTGCAACGAGAAAAACAATCATAACTTTAAACTTATTCGATAACCCTGTTATATGAATTTATTGATAAATTGGTAAAATTGTCTTTTTGGGCTTATGAGTTTTTTCATTGAACTTATAGACTTTCATAAGCTCATGAGCTTAAGTTGTTAATTTCATGCGCACTAAAAATAAGTTTACGAGCTTACTGATTTACCATAAGCTTATACAAACATCTCGTATGAAAACGTAAATTATGTAGAAATGAAGAAAGTAGATGAAAAACTGAATGTCAGACATGGTACGGTTAAAAAGATGAATATATTTACAGTGCGTTTGGTTTGTAAAAGGGTTTGGAATTGGATTCAAATTTGTTATCGGTTTGAAGAAAAAAAACATGAGAGAGAATAAATATTATTATAAATTTGTTTTTTTTTTTTGAAAAATTTATATTATATATAATATTTAATCGATTTTAGTTAATGTAAATGATAAAAAAAATTTAAAATTCAAATGTGTGATGCATGTATAGTGAGAGAATATAAAACTCATAAATAAGAGAGAAAATTTGTGATTAACATCAAAAGTCACTTCTCTCATGAGGAATCAATGTATGAGGCTGGTTTCATTAATTGCAGTTAATTTATTTACACTCACAACAAACTTACATGTTTGACCACAACTTGAAAGGATCTTTTTCCTTTATGGATTAGTAGGTACTTTTTGTTTATATATAGCTAAAACCCTAACTCTTCAATTCTAGACATCTAAAAAACGGGCCCTTAGTTGCTCAAGTTCTAGGTGGACATAACTCGGAGTTGGTGTCAATAGCTAGTGAATTGTTTTTATTTGACCACATACAATATACAAATTTAAAGATAAAAAGAATGGAGCAAAACATGAATCAGATATGTTACAAGTTCCTAACTCAGAGACTGCATTTGGTAGACAAATTGGTGATAGCATAACGAAATTTGTTATATAATCAAAGATAAAAAGATCACGGGGTATAATATTCAAGATTGATTTTGCAGTATAGGACGCTTATTACAAGCAGTACTACAAGCAGTACAATGGTCGGGTTGAACAAAGGCACACAAAATGGATCAAAATGTGCATAACATTTTATTATCTCTCTTTTAAGGAACTAAAACCTGACTACCAAAGGCAAAGGGTAATACTAACACATGGAATCAAAACGTGCATTAATGGTCTAGTGAAGTATTCACTTGAACAAACAAGTACAACATGAACCAGTAAGATTAACATTTTACATTCACTAAATGTGTAACACAGACCCAAAATCAACGATCTTAACTGGCAATAAAAGAATCTGTGGATCAAAAACAGATACTAACATATCATGCCTTGAGAAAATTGGGCGATTAAGCCATCATATAAACTTCCAACATCAAATCATTTCCAAGGAATTTAAAGAACAGAAACTGGTACAGAAACAAGATTCTTTTTACGTCACTACTCAAGTCTACACGTAAAACTAGCTAATATAGATCGATTTACGTCTATGAGGTCCAGATATAGACCTGACTGCCACCTGTAGCCCCTGCAAGCATCCCAGGTATGAAGGGATGGGCATCAAAAAGACATGACATGTGAGGACTCTCAAGAGTAGTAACAATTGTCTTCGTGTATGCGGAAATAACATCAACTCCTTTCTTCTTGTTCCCCACAAAGATATATGAATCATCCCAACCCCATATACCCCTGTTTTTCAAAAAAGTAAAAAGGACCATATAATTAGATAACAGACAAAACAATAATATTTAATTTCCAACAAATAACGAACGATACCCAACATTTGGATGGGTATAATTGGCCCATTTATTTATCTTATACGGGTTAAATGGGTCAAAGCCATATAGTTAGCTAAAAGGGAGTGGCGTTGAATGGATCGAATGTACCCAAAGTACAATACTCCGTGGTTATTTACTCATATTTTGCCGGGTGAATTATTTTAAAAAATTTGAAAAAGACAAAAAAATGTTCACAGGACAACCCATTCTAGCGTGCACTTATATTTACCCGTCTGACCCGTTACCCAGCCCTCATGACTCAACCAATTTTCCAGTTGCCACTACTACCAGAGACTGATCAAATCAGTAATTCCACATATATTGCATAGAGTAAGAGCGCAATACTACGACTATACTAGCCTAAGCAACTCTATATGGTTGGACCACCATAGTGGCTTAATCTCTTTTTACGAACTTCATAACAAGATCATAGGAAAAAAGGTTTAGACTTTTAGCAAATGTCCAAAGGGTCAGAACTTTACAAGTTGGAAACCCCTAGTCAGCACCTTATACAGGTCTTGTTTCAGGCAATAAACAAGTTAAGTTGACATTTACAATAGTAAACACATTTGGTGACCAGAATATAGAGAAGCTTACTTGAACGAAGGAATATAGTTGCCTGTGTGATTGTTATGGTTTATCATGAACTCCTCGTCATAATTCTTTCCACTTAGCACTCCAATTTGATCATCGACACTATATGAAAGCATTACAAGATTGAATATGTTCAGCTTAATCATCGAGAACATAATATGTAGGATAGAGGACCATCATCTTAAAAAAGTATCAACTTAATTTAGAAAACATTTAGAAAAACGAACAAAAAAGTGTTTTCCTGCTTCTTTACCTTGTTGTAGCAAGAAAGCTTCCTGAAGGTGAAAAGTAAGCAGAATACACCGGACTCTTACGAACAATGAGCTTAACACATTCAGGCTTACTCTTACTAAGTTTTCTCAAATCCCAAATACATGCAGTTTTATCTAAAGAGCTTGTAGCCATTATATTTGTATTTTCTGGATTAAAGTCTATCGTGTTAACTACAGACTCATGTATGTCCCATGACAATATTGACTTTCTGGACCGCTGGTCCCATCGGCGAACTACTCCTTCACCCACACCAAAATATAAGGTGTTCGCATCACCAGGTTGTTGAAGGGTTCGTTGAGACATAGACAGTTAAACGCTGGACTCGCCCCTCGGCCTCTGATCTTTTATGCCCCTAGCGCTCTCTTGTCTCCTTTTCAATATCTAAGAAAGAATTTGAAATAGCAGTTGTGGTTTTCATGCATCAAGCCACGCGGTGACATCTCAGCATCACAACAAAGATTATTATGAAGTTTTAGAACGATATTGCATTACTCCAATTTATGGGATTTTTATAGATTCTTAGACTTGTTTAACCAATGTAAAAAAAGTACCAGATAATAGCTGTATGCCCTTATGGATATTAAAGGAGCATATTTGCATAGAACGAAACTCCTTTTTCATTTGTCTCCTTTTAGGTCATTGTAGTTTTTTTGTATACACAGTGAGTCACTAAGAAAGATGGTTTTTTGACCCGATCAGGTCATTTTGTAACCGGTAATCTTTAACATTTAATATGAAAGTTAACATTATATATAATAACATATTTATGCATAGAGTTAACACATTCAATCATTTACGAAACCCGATTTCTAAGGGATTTCTTGTAACAGAATGACCCAAATGGGACAAAACTCTGTCTCGTATTGATTGAGAACTTGAGATGTACGCAATAGTTCTATGTCTTCGAGAATTTACGGTTTAAATGAAATGGGACATATGATAAGTACGTCGAGATCTTATGTTGAAAAGCACTAAATTTAACTAATCAAGATAACATATATGCTATATCGCATAACAATAAACCATTAAAACTTAAAAGTAGTAGATATGCATAAACAAGGAAAGATTAATTACCTTGTTCATCGAAAATGGCTGAATCAAAATAGCTGAAACAAGCCCCTGATTAGTATGATACTTGTAAATTCCATCACCATCCTCGTTTTCAGAATCCACATTCCAAAACCCAATAATACCAACTTTATTCCCAACAACAACCATCCTCATATCTGTTGATGGAAAGAATTTAATACTACTTATGATTCCAAAACCCAAGTATGCAATATTTTTTGGCGCCAACTTCATTGAATCCAAATCAATCGAATCCTTCACTCTAGCATGAACATCTCCGTTTTTCAATTGGGATATGAGAGTTTTTAGTCTCTTCGTTGGTAGTTGTTTCTGTATCTTACAATAATTATCTTTTAACCCTGTAGAATCTGGTACTTTTCCTTGGGC
>BQNB010109979.1:0-19296 GCA_026074375.1 Tanacetum coccineum
AGTCCAATATTGATACGTTTTAAACGTGCGTACGATTTTATAAAAAATATTAAAGTTCAATACGCGTTCTTATAAAAAAATATATAAAAATTTATGGTAGCCTTTGTTTAAAGATTCATAAACCGTTCTGCCCCGCCGCAACGCGCGGGTTAAATTCCAACTCGTTGAGAACATGTCTAGATTGTAGATGCTCCAACATAAATCTAGAATATAATATGTAATTGTAAATCACTTTATTTTGTCTTTTTTTTCTTTGAAAATACCAAGAGACTAAATAAAACAAACAAAGGCACACGTTGGTTGTATGAGAAACATTGAACTTGATGTAGGGATTTAATATCTAGTTAAACATTAACAACTACGAGTATGTAGCGGATATGGATCAAGTTTGGCATATACGATTAACACACAATAAACATAAAGAAATCATACCTCTTGAAGAATCAAATGCTAATGAAACAGAGTGGATAAATTTTCACATCTATGGATGCTCACACAAGCACGTCAACCAAGTGCGTCCGAATGCTAGCCTTACTTCACGTGTATCATAAACAACTAGTGTATACCAAAGTAACCTGAATTAATTGCCAAAACCCACTATTGTGCTTTGTACCGAAAATTAGGAAAAAGGAACTAGGTTTTCACTGAATTCGGTTAAACCAAAATAGGGCAAACAGAACTGAAAATCTCCAAAAGAAAACCCTAGTGAAATCAACTGGTGTCATACAGCCATGACACATTGTAAACCAACGACCTAAATTCTGTTTATGAACCTTGGGATCGAATCAAGACATTGGAATCCCTATTGGGACTACCGAAATACAAACAGGAACGGAGAAAAGAGAACAGAAAATTGGCAGAACCCAAATATTGTTTTATGAATTCGGCTGTTATGAGTTAATTGAGGGGAGAACGCATTCTGAGAGTTATTAGGGTTATGAGATTCGTGTTTATGAGCTAGGGGTGAGGGGTTTATATACCTCTCAAGCCCTAATCATGATAACACTAAAAAACCTCTTTAAACCTTATCATAACTCATTATTCTCATCCTTAATCTCCAAAGTAGCATTGAACCAAAAAACACTCTCTAAATCATTCCTAGGCCGGCTACATCACTAACAATCCATAGGTTCTTGTCTAGTCATATATATTGGTCCTTTTGGTTTACATTAGGAAAATACGTAAGTTTGAAACGCACTATAAGTATTTAACCGTGTGTGCTCCAATAGGCTCACACAATTATCTAGTCAATTTGAGCTAGTCCAACACACATAATCAATAGCTCCTACGTGGGAGTTGAGTAGCAGACAACCCATTCATATACTAACGACGGAAACGTCTAGCAACACTCACATTCATTTTTAAAACTAGAAATGTCTGAGATCAAGTTTCAAAAATATTCTCAGTAGCATGCTTATGTATCTCTTGCTATAATCACCCTTTTGTTTAGATACCATTAAACCATGGATATGGATCCTAACTCATTCCATATAGTTTAACCATTTAGATTCTCATTATAGAACTTAATAGCAGAATAACGCAAATTGTAATCAAGAATCATCTTGCATTACCCTTTGGGTTCGGCCAAACAATTATCTGATTAATTTTGGAGAGGCGCCAATGGTATCATTCTGCACATATCAAGTGGAGGAACACATTCTTTATTGAATACAAATGTTGTGAATGATGGCTTTCACATCTCTAATCGCTAATAATAGGCACTTTATAACTACTAAGTTTCATAGACACACCGTTGAATTAAAATTAAAAAGTGATATCCACACATACCAGAACTTGTTTGTATTCTCAAGTCTAAGGATGACTTAACTAACCATATTCGATATCTTACTTATGACAATGGATCCAAAAGTAAATATTCGAAGGTTGAGGAGTCCAATATGTATCCCTTGTGAATAACATATGAGTTTGGCGAGAACCATCCATATATTCAAAGAATATAACCAACACCAAGCACTTACATTTGCCTTATGTAACAATACTCTCATATTGTTAACCGACAATGGGCATATTTAGAATGATAAATCATTCAAGGATTAAACATGCAAATATAGGATAACAATTATTATATGAATGAAAACAAATACCAAGTATCTTTATTTATCAAAAAATAAAATTGTCTTACAATCCCAATTATCCAAATACTAATAAAACACAAATTTACATGAGACTACTAGCTGGAAGCATTTCAATATTCCTAGTATGTTCTGAATGCTTTAGAAAAGCTAATGCTTTAGTAAAAGGATCAACTAAGTTGTCATATGTGTGAACTTTTTCTAACTTTATGTCGTCGTATTCAATAACTTCATGAAGGTAGTGAACTTTGGCACGAAAATGTATAGGGTCAACAAGCACCTTTAGTGATTCCAGTTTCCTTACTATTGTAAGTGTGCGCTCCAGTATTATCACAATACATATTTATGGGTTCTTTAATTATGGGAACAACACCCAACCCAGAAATGAATTTTCTAACCCAAACGACTTCCCTAGAAGCATCATAAGCAGCAATATACTCAGCTTCTGCAGATGAAGTTACGAAGATGCTTTGCTTTGTACTCTTCCAGACAAGCAACATAACACTCTCAATTAACACGAATACAAATCAAGTAAGAAGACTTAAGGTCATCAGCATCCGTCAGATATCCAGCATCAGTGTAGCAAGAAACCATGAGCTCTCATTTTATATCTCCTTCGTAAACAAGAAACATATCCTTAGTATTCCTAAGATAATTTATAATGTTCTTAACAGTAGTCCAGTGAAGATCACATAGATTCTATTGAAATCGGCTTGTTATGTTCTGAGCGAATGCAACATCTGGGCGAGTACATCTCACAATATACATAATAGAACCCACAGCCGAGGCATATGGCACATTTTGCACACGCTTCAATTCAGCAGGTGTTGTAGCACCTTGTGATTTACTCAGTCTTAGCTTTTCTTGCATGGGGATAATTCCACGCTTGGAATTCTCCATGTGAAATCTCTTTAAGATTTTCTCAATATAAGCACTTTGACACAAACCAATTAATCGCCATGATCTATCTATGTAGATCTTGATTCCAAGAATATATGTAGCTTCACCTAAATCATTCATAGAAAAACACCTTCTAAGGTAGGATTTTACATCTTGTAACATTGGAATGTTGTTTCCCATGATCAATATGTCTTCGACATACAAGATTAGGAAAGTGACATTACTCCCACTAGCTTTAAGAATATCAACATGGCTATCGTTGATTTTTGAGTGAAACCAAATTTCTTTATTTTATCATCAAATCATTTATTCCATTACCTTGACGCTTGCTTAAGTCCATAAATGGAACGTTTCAGCTTGCATACTCGGTTTGGAAATTTTTGATTAACAAAACCTTCAGGTTGCTCCATATAACGCTTCTTTGTGAGATGTCTATTGAGGAAGGCAGTTTTGACATCCATTTGCCAAATCTCATAGTCATAATACGCGGCTATGGCTATAAGAATCCTAATAGCTCTAATGTCTGCAACTGGAGAGAAGGTTTATTCATAATCAAACCCGTTGGTTTGAGTGAAGCCCTTCGCTACAAGACGAGCTTTAAAGGTGTGTACAACTCCATCCATGTTTGTCTCTTTTGAAGAGAGCCACTTGCTACGCAATGGTTGTTGCGCCATTAAAGGATGAGATCACTAAGTCCCAAACTTATTGTTGTCATTTTCATGGATGCAATTCCACATTCATCAAGCATTAAGGCCATCTATTCCAAGACTCAGGGACTTAAGAAATTTAAAGTCAGGGTCTAACAATGCCGCTTTTATGTAGTTAGCGGGTTCAGCCAAGATCCCCCTAACTCATGCTCTCTCAGGCAGCGATGTATAGGCGCACATACGATCTGGGGCATGTCGTGTCCTTGTGGACCTACGAATGGGAATGATATCACTTTGAGGTTCATCTATGTTACTAAGATGCCATGCCTCTTCATAGATGTGAGCTAAGGTCTATAAAGGATGCGTATCTTCTTCATGAATGATTTCAAGATCTTCTAAACTTCCGACCACTTGCTTCATGAGGTTATAAGACTAATTCTTAGGAATTCAGTGCACTGAGCAAAGCAAGATACTTGTTCGCAGTGTGGGTAAGTAGAGAAAAAACCTCCATTGTATTCCTTTAGGTATCCTACAAAGGATACACTAATAATCTAGGGTTCTAACTGTCAGGCTTGTAAGGAGTATCTCGCTTAAGTTCAAAGTGAGCCGCACAGACACCCAGACTTTTAAGTAAGACACTTAGGCGGCTTGCCCATAATGCCATACTCTATGGTGTCTTTTCAAGCCTGTCTTAGTTGGAATCCATTTGAGACACGTTGCAGGCATCTCAATGGCATAATCCCAAAAGGACTTTGGAAGAGTTGTTTGACTCATCATGGATCGAACCATATCTAATAGGGTTCCATTTCTCCTCTCTGACACACCATTGTGTTGTGGCGTGTAAGGAGGAGTACGATGGGCGATAATCCTATGATCCTTTAGATGATCTAAAAACTCTTGACTCATATACTCGCCCTCACGATCAGAATGTAGCGATTTTATGGTCTTACCGAGTTGATTTTTTATTTCCTTTTGAAACACTTTGAAAGTTTCAAACACTTCATGCTTATGCTTTAACAAGTAAACATAACCATAACGACTAAATTCGTCAGTGAAAGTGACAAAGTAGTTAGCTCCTTGTCTTGACGTGACCTTAAATGGGCCATATACATCGTTGTGTATTAGTCCAAGTAGATCTTTGGCCCTTTCCACTTGATGTGTGTAAGGTTTTCGTGCCATCTTTCCACGGCAGAGGCATGCATGGGACAAACATTTTTGCAAAAGTCCCTAAGGATCAAGTTGAATTAAGAAGTCTAAATTCAAGTTGGTGCAGAACTTCTCAATGCGTTTTCTTGCTAATGTGTCCAAGGACGACAGTGACACAAAAATAGTGAGATCACAAGTTTTAGGGGTCTTGGGGCTCTTTTGTTGGCTTACAAAATTACATAGAACTGACAATTGCATAGAGGATTAGAGCAAAATGTTTCAATTTCAAAATACCGATCCCTTGGGACAACACTAAAATAAACCAACTTATTCCTAGAAACTGAAATTGCATTATCCATGAAACGGTTAACATAACCATCGTCATACAATCTGGAAACTGAAATAATTCCCTTAGTAATAGAGGGAGCATAATGGCAATTGTTCAAAACAATAACTAATCCGCTGGGGAGACATAAATGATAAGTTCCAATCAAGTCTTTGGAACGCTAACAACCGCTGACCAATCCCACTGTACAAGCTTAAAAGCTCCTGGTTTCAATTCCTATTCCGCTCCACTGAACCCTTGAGTTGTATTACAGATGTGAGTACCACAACCAGTGTCATAAACCCAAGATTTATTAGGAAAAGTATAAAGTACTATGGTGAAGATACCTGAACCGCTAGCTCCTTGAGATAGCTTCATGTTCTTCAGCAACTTGGCTAAATTCTGAGGACAGTTCCTCTTTCCTCTTCCAATGACATGTATCACCCAGCATTGATGACAGACAGAGAGTCCATAGTTGTTTTTCCCTCTTTTGGTGGAAGGGGGAATCTTGGGTTTAGGAATGAGGCCATACAAGCTTAAGTTATTTTCCCTTCCCTTGATTTTGACCCTGGTGTAGGTTTATAATACACGTAATATATATATATAAAATATAATACTTTAAAAGAGTAATTAAGAAAGTTACCAAGTTACCCTTGATAAAGTTGATACTCCAAAAATATATATAAATATAATATATAAAATACGTATAATTTAACCGGTGTGTAAGTATGAATCACACCCGGGTCGTTTCCTTCGCCCAACACTAGTGAAATTGAAAGCGCAAGATTAATAGTCTTGGATTCTGATTTGAATGAAGCAAAGATATTTTTGATATTCTATAACTACTAAATAAAAAGCAACGATTTCAAAATTTAATTAAAAACGCGAAACGGGACACTAAAACTAAGGCCAAAAACCTAAATTCTATAAAATTAAACATAATTTTTATTTTCCTTTTAAATTGTATTCTAATTAGCTAAAAAGAAGTTTAAAAAAAAAAAACTAGGACGAAAAAACGGTAGTTTAAAACGGAGGTTAAAATTGAGAAAAACCGAGAACACGAACGAGAACCCGTTCATTAGAAAGATGAAATTTTGAGCAAAATAGACTTTACGAAAGTGAGACAAATTTTCCTAACGAACTTTATTATAAAAACGAAAATTTATACAAAAGATTTTTATTATTATCTGATTATTTTTCTATTTTTTACTTGATTTTTTTAAAGTTTTTAAAGAAAATATAAGGATTAAATAACTAAACTTAAAGTAAAAATTCTAGAAAAATTTCAGAAAATAGCTTAAGCTATTAGAAACCTAGGAAAAATAAGCCCGAAGTTGTAGCTTATAAAATAAGCTACGAAATAAGCTTAACAGCTTATAAAGCTTATAAAGCCAAAATGTGTATAAAGGTTTAAAGAAAGGATATGAAAACGGATGAGCTATTGTAGCAAACTAGTTAAGGTGTTGGTGCTGTGTGTGGGAGGTCGTGGGTTCGAGGCAGGCTAACCCCACTTTTTGCACTTTTTATTTTTTAAGCTTTTAATGAAAAACAACATACTAGAAACTAAAAGAGACTAAAATAAGTCTATTTTAACAAAAGGGACTTTACAGCTGAAACTAACAACAATCTCTAAAACAGGCTTATAATAAGGCTGTTACAGTGAGTACTGGGTTTGGGCTTAACTTTACTTAAGAGCTTTATAACAAAGCTCAAAATTACACTCAAATTTAAAAAAGAAAAAAATTTTAGAAAGCTTAGAGATAGGCTTATTCTATATAAGTGAAAAGAGATTTAACCTTAGATATGTCATTTTAAACTACTGAAAATGATGAAAAAAAAAAGCAAACTTAGAAACAAGGAAGATGAAATGTGCTTAAAGAAACCGAAAGGAATGAAGACTCAAAAGCTCTGAAAACCAAAGACAGCAATTAAGTCTTTGTAAACTTGACAAACCCTTAAAGAGCAAGCTATTTCAAAGCAATAAAACATACCTACTACATTAGAGCTAGAATCAAAACTTAAAAGCTAAATTCAATATTCTAACTGTATTTTTTATTGAGTGTTTTTGGCTTTTCTAAGCTGATAAGCTGTTTTTAGAGCAAATTTTAAACTAGCAATCTATTTTGGAAATGAAAAATAAGCCCTATCATATATTAAGCTATATAAAAACTATCTTAAACCTAATTATAAGCTCCTAAATCCTATGCTATCTAGTTGAAAATTATAAGCAAAAGTGACAACATGAACCTGAGTTTTATTGGGTTTTGTTTTTTAATCCCTATAGATGCTGGTTGCACCTTTGCAGCAAAACACAAAACCAATGGTGCAGGATTCCTAAATGGTAATCCTGCACTTGGACACACTCCCTTAGAGTGTACAAACACAAATCAAGAATAACCAAGCCTTAGATAGCTTGGTTTGATAATTTCCACAAGTGAAAATCAAAGATCATTTCCCCTGGTGCAGGAACATCTAATATAAGTCATAACTTTTTGATTTCTTAAAACTAACTTCTAAAAACTCAATTCCTAATGTTTTTAATTGAAATCTAAGCTGTCTTAAAAGGTTTGCACAAATACTATTGACTTTTGATAGTCAAAGTGCTTATCCAACATAACCCTTTAACAAGTAAATTCAGCAGTTTTGATAAAAGCTTTAAAAATGAAAACTAATGTTTAAAACTTATTGACTAGGTTTTAAAAAACTTATATCTACCATTTTAAACATGATTCAACAACTGATTAAGCTAGAGAACAAATATCATGTACATTTTATGGAGCTAAATATTTTTTAGTTTTTATAAGGATTAATATAATGACAGTAATAAGAACTGATGACTTTTATCTATTTAAGCAAAAAACAGTTGAAAACATATAACTAATAAACACTAATAAAGAGAAATAAGCACATTTAAGCAACTAAGCAAAATTATTAAGCAATCTAAAACTAATAAGAACTAGAGACAAGTAATTAATGAAACTTAAATAGAAACTTACAAAAACCTTTAGCTCAACAAAAGGCACCCAAATAGGGCAGTCTACAAATCTCCAGCTTATATAATAAGGCTAGGAGTAAAGTCCTGTAGGGAGCTCTATATCCAAAGTTAGGCAACCACCACCCCTTCTCATAGCTTTATAAATCTCAATATATTAAAGAATTTTAAAGCTGGTTTAAACAATTTAAGTCTAAATAAGATCTAATTTAGCTTAATTGTAAGCCTTATAGACTATACGAAAAGCTTAAATGACTTAGGACAGACTTATGAGAAATAGCTTAATATTTGAGAAATTAAATAAAGCTTAAATTGTGATTATAAAAAGCTTTAAAACTGAATTTCATTAATAGAAGGAGACATGATTACATTGCTTTAATAAAGGAGTATTATCAAAACAACATTTAAGTAAAATTTACGAAATTAAGCTAGACTAAAAATTACTAAAAAACTAGATGGTGTGTGTAGTGTGAGAAGTGAGGCCTATTTATAGTGCCCAGGACTGAAGCTTCAAGGGCCTCTTAATCCAATTCGCTAGCCTTCAATCCGCACCCTGATCTTCTAATCATTGCCAAAAATATTTTGAGCCGTGTTGAATCAAAATGTGTGTGTAATCTAGGGATCGCCAGCGGTGACATATCCCTTGCATTGTGACATTGTTTTAGTTGTTGTGAGTGATCCAAAGAGTAAAATCCTACTTAACCTTGTGTTTTACGCTTGCTCTGACGATGAGCCTATCTTATGAATGATGCTAGTAAGAGCTCTGATAAGACTGTTTGACCTTAGGCCATTTTAGTGAAGACCTCGTTGAATTGACTTAAATAGCACCCCTAATTTATGATTTGGCCCCTTGTTTTAACTGGCTAGGGTGAAACGGGGGAGACAAATGAACATAACCCATGCTGTCGCGCCTTTTTTCTTTTTTTAAACTAATGAAACGGGTAAAAAAGTCATTTGTAACTTTGCCTTTTTGACACGGAATAGTCCTTCTCTTTGGTTATCCCTTATTTTAGTGTAAAATGAGTTTAGAATTTGGCTTTTTGTCCTTGTGGTTTATAGACAGGAAAATGGACTAGGGTTTTAGGGCTAAGTTATGGCTTACTGGATACCGGGTGAGGGTAGAACTTAGGATTTTTAATGAGGGCCCATTAAAGGAGAAAAAAATAGTGGGACATTTTTGGACTTTTGTAAAAGTTGAGGGACCAAGGTGAAACATTTTAAGGATTTGTCCTTTTGTTGTTGACTTTGTTTGACCATCTTTTGACTGCTTTTGACTGAGGCTTAGATTCTTTGGCTTCGGCTTAGATTCTTTGGCTTCTTTTTGTACTCTTCTGATTCCCGTGTCCGTGCTTGCCTGTTTTTGATTGTTTTTATGTGATTTTTGATATATCCGTACCTGCATACACAAAACACAAATACAAGCATATTTTTGCCATTTTTGGTCTGTTTTGGGTTTAATTGGGTTATTTTAGGTATTAACGGATATGTGTATTCTACACTTATCAGACCCCTAGCACGAAATCGCGGTTTTTGCTTGTTTTACTTTTTCTGGACTTTTCCTGCTCGAATTACATGAAGTGTAGGAGCATTTTATTTAGGCTAAAGTTGCTCATATAGCTTCAGCATGGCATGCAACTCATTAGCCGTCTTCCCCATGTCGTGCATACTGAAATTCTACACAGTCTAAAGAAAACCCTGATATGCTTTCTGGACAAACAGAGTTTTTAACTCCTGTAACATCTCATAAGCACTAAGGTTTTCCAGATCTAGTTGGATCTCTGGTTCCATAGTCATAAGCATAATTCCAGCAATCTCTTTTGATCGTTTAACAGCCCATGGCAGGCTGAGCGCAAAAGCTTCTGGAGGCAACATACTAACGGCAGACATTGATATGGGCACAGGAGCAGGAGGGAATTTGGCTGCTTCTAGGTAACTCCTCACTAATCCTCCACTATGGTACAATCCTAATTGACTATCTAGCCAGTCAATGAAGTTGGGTCCAGTTAGTTTTTGTTTCTCGAAGAAACCTCTAAAAACCAAATTGGTAACTACAGAGGTAGTCATCTACAATCCGAAAAAGTTCAAATAATTAGTATTGTCGATAATTAAATTCTTAAAAGAATTAACTACCAAATTAATTACTAATAAGACTAAGATCCAACTTGACCTCTCACTGGAGGTCTGACCAACGTGTAAACAAGTAGGGCAAGAGGTAAGCGACGAGCGTTAATAGCATGGAATGCAACTCTTAGTTTTATGAGACTTTATGACATATAGTAAATCATATAGGCAATGTCCAAATGCATATCTTGTCTCATCTTATGCCTCGGGTCCGAGGTCTGAACAGGTAACTCATTATTAAGAAGTCGACGTAAAACCAAAAGAACGTAGCAACAATTTGACAAAAGGTCTGAACAATGGAAAAAATTCACCATGGGTTGGAAAGGCCCTGAGGTCTGACCAGAGAAGTCAATCCAATTGCACGTGTTCTTAATTTGGCTGGCATAGACTTAAAATTTCACATAGGGGTATACACATAAATGTGACAAAACATGTAGGCAGAGAATCAAGCAAAAACACTTTTCGCAGCTAGTTAAAGAAAATATTTTGTTAACACGTTTTTGATATAGACATCATTTTGTCAAATGTTCTCGGTAGTTCCATTTTGGACGCACAAAGAAGCGGAGAAACAGGTCAGCGCGAAGCTTATTAAAAACCTGACTTTTTTTGGGGAGCATAAGCAACCCGCCTTAAACTTCTCTTCTAGTTTGTCCATAATGGGTGGGGCGTACTTCCAATTGACTAATGATGTATTAATGTTAAGAAAACCCTTTGTTAACATTAGTTTTATATATGTCAATATCAGGAAGCATTATAAAATTGATCAAACCCTATATTGTACTTCTGCATGTGTCCGAAGACACAAGTTATTTCTTCTCTTGTAGTTTATCCAACAATGGGTGAGCCGTACTTCCAATTGACTAATGATGCTATTGTATGTTAAGAAACCCCTTTTGTTAACATTAGTTTTATAGTTGTCAATATGGTGGGATTACAAATATGATCAAACCCTATATTGTACTCCTACTTAGTCCGAAGACACAAGTAATTCCAATAATTCCCTCATATGCCGAAGCATGTAGTGGGGCGGGATAAGATTAAAGATCAATTTAACCCCATATTGCGCACATAAAAACTAAAAGTTCACAAGAAATCAAAATTTCATAGTTTAATGTCCGTATTAAATTTGTCCAAAAACTCCGGTTTCGCAAATAACACATAACTAGTCACAAGGAGTATGCTTAATACTAGACATGTTTAATCCAAATTTCTCTATAAGTATAAGTCCGGTTTAAGAGTTTCATAAAGTCTATTTTGAAAATATTGACTAGACACATGACATATCACATATAAGCAATTAAAACAGACAGAAAAATGGAGTAAAATTGAAGACAAACTCTTATATTAAAAGCAGTAATCATATAATGCCTCGAGTTCTCAAAAGAGTCTTCCCCAACTGGAGAACCAAAAGACTCTCACTAGGTTTTCTGCTAAAGTACCTAGATCGCCACATCCATCATATAGCATGATTGCGTGAGTCTTAAGGCCGAGATAAATCAAGAATAGAATAACATGGCAGCTTAATTAACATTTAATTTTAATCTATTCTTCTTTTTATCAAGTAACATTTTGGTTGATTCTAGGTGTTTATTCATTATTTATGGCAAGGATTGCATATCGTTGCCATAATTTTCTAATAAAACAATAAATAAACTAGATTTCATGCAGCCCTAGCGTGTTTAATTATGTGTGTAATCCATAAAAACACCAAACGAGTTGGCTTGTGATGCCACTGTTGGGATTTTACAAACTAGTTAACCAATTAACTACGAGTATGCAACGGATGGATCTAGATTGATATTATAGATTAACATATAACTTAAACAAGTAATTTACTAACCTTTTGTTTATTGAGTTAAATCAATAAACTAGCACAAGATCTTGATTCTTGAACTTAACGGTTAAATTATGGTCTCTATGGTATGCTCTCACTACATGTCACACGAGATGCTAGTGCTTGCTTCACGAATAACACCACAAACAAACTAGGGTTTGGTGTTCTTGATAAAACCATGATAAGATACCCAAGGGATATACGTTCGAATTGGTTGGGAAAGGAATACAGATTCTCCCTACGTGAAGTTCATCATGCATGAGATAAAGATTATACATAGCGGATCCAATCAAATAAATGGATCCTCAGACCAACAAAATCTTATCAAAATAGAGTAATGAATCCCAGAAAGAAAACCCTAGTCGAATCTAACTGTTGTCACGCCTTGACAACTTGTAAACCAACGTCCTAAATCTGTTATGAACCTTGTGGGATCGAATCACACATTGGAATCCCTTTTGGGGACTACCGAAATTCAACAGGAAGGGAAAAGGAGAACCGAAAATGGCAGAACCCTAATTAGGGTTTATGAATTCGGCTGTTATGAGTTAATGGAGGGGGAATGAATTTCTGAGAGTTATTAGGGTTATGAGATGCGTGTTTATGAGCTAGGGGTGAGAGGTTTTATATACCTCTCAAGCCCAACTTGATAACACTAAAAAAACCATCTTTAAAGCTTAATCATGAACTCTTTTTGTCTCCTCCCTTATCTACAGAAGACCATTGAACCTAGACACTCTCTAGATCATTCCTAGGCTGGCTACATCACTAGGACAACCATAGGTTCTTGTCTTAGTCGTTTTTGGTCCTTTGGTTTACATTTAGAAACGTACGTGAAGTTTAAACGCACTTTAAATGTTTAACGTGTGTGCCCCCTATAGGCTCACACATTTCTAGTCGTATATGAGCTAGTCCAACTCACATAATCCAACACTTGAAGAATGACTTGCAAAGCAGAGTCTTATAAGAATAAAACAAACTTGTAAGAACATAAAGGTAAAAGAAAAAGGAAAAGAAAAAGAAGATGCTCTCAATTTCATGGATTGGTTTGCAAGCATAGTTTCGAATGTCTTATGTTTTTCTTACTATAAGTAAGCATATGAGCTCAACGAACACCATATCTTAAAACATACATATATAACAATACACGGGTTTGGTTTTTGTACTAACAAGTCCTTCACTTGTTAATATATTTTAATTAGTTCTAACGTCTAACGTTGTAATTAAAGACCGTTTAATATTTTGTGAAGTATATTAATATAATTAATAAAAATATTAATTATATTAAAAAACGTATCCTCTGTGTAAACGCGTGTGCCCCCATAGGCTCACATATTTCTAGCCGTATATTTATTTATGATATGGACATATTCCAACACACAGTTGGCGCCAATGTTAAACCACCCATCACACACACATTCTCTTCGCCAAGGTTACTACCCATATGGGAGTTGGGCATGCGATTATTGTCAAAGTCAACACAAGATTGATGAAGTAGGATATTCATGTGTTAAAGATTGTTATTTCTATTTTGATGTAAATTGTGTCATGGATGTTGAAAAAAAGAGCATCCATCACCCAAGCCACCCACACAAGCTGGTCTGTGCTATCTCTACACCCATTTTGTGTCATTGCAAGGCTTGTGGGAGAGAGCATAAAGGGATCTTCTATACTTGTACCACTTGTGTCTTCACCATACACAGTGATTGTGCTTTCCTACCAAAAAAACTGTTAATTCAAAAGACAACAGATGATGCTTTCTACCATCCTCATCCACTCACCATTTCATATTCCTTCCCAATACCAGACCAAAAAGCTAAATATTATCCAAGATGCAGAGTATGTAATGACTATTTTTACGACAAGACTAGTCTTTGGCTTTACAAATGCGAGAAATGTATGTACTATGCGCATGTGGATTGCGCGACATCAAGAAGAGAACCATTTATGTCCATCTTGTCTAGTACTGGTAAGTTATTCTACGATTTCTTCACGTAATTAACTAGATTAGTATTCCTTATTAACTATCTAGCAATTAAACGATTATTATTATAAGATATATAATAGCCATGCTTGTTATTCCATTTTCAGGTTCTGGTATACTCGTTAAAAACTATGAGGATGCAGACTATCCTGATATTCTCCATCTACCATTCCCAGATCAGACTCGCAGCATTCTGAAACATTTATTTTTCAAAAAAAATGGACCTCGAACCTTTGAAACAGATGAGGTAAACCTACAACATATCAAACATCAACACCAGGTAATTTTAGTTGATACAAAATGCATTGATAGTACTGTAGGGTCAACCTCATCAACAATAGAAGCATTCTTGTTGCATGACCCAATGAAAAAGATCGAACTACTATGCAACGCATGTTTGAGACCAATAATGTCGATGCCATATTATAAGTGTGCTCAGAGTTGCAACTTTGCTCTACATGAGTGGTGCACAAGACTGCCAGCAAAAGTAGAGAACCACCTAGGACACCCACAACATACCCTCTTTTTTATGTCAAATGTCCCTGCGTTTTTCAACATATTTTATTGTAAAGTTTGCCTATTACCTTGCAATGGATTTGCATATGGTTGTGTCAAGTGTGATTACTACGTTGACGTTAGTTGTGGGTTTATTCCTGATAAAATCACACATAAAGCACACCCAAACCACCTTCTTTCAAGAGTTAAAGTAGATAAATATTTCAGGTTTTGTTATATGTGTCATAAACAACTTCATATTAATTCTTTTCCATTCAGTGACAAATTCTTTATACATCCAGAATGTGCTTTGTTATTGTCCGGGACAATAAGGCACAAGTATGACAAACATCCCATGAGCTTAAGTTACCTCCCGATTGAGAACCATAAAAGTGAATACTTTTGTGAAATATGTGAGGAAGAATTGAATCCTCATCGTTCTTTCTATCACTGTCACAAGTGTGTCCAGTCGGTGCATTCTGGTTGTGCTCTGTTAATACTTCAGTGTGAAACAGATACCCATTCCATCTGGGGTATCAACAGCATCTACAAGTTTGTGAATGTGAAGTTTGGGGACATTCATAAGACTCCCGGTCACCCACATCCTCTCTGTTTCACTCGAGGGACAACGAGTGATGGTCATAGCCGTATGTGTGGTAACCGATTGCGGTTCCAGATGATATTTACATGTCTAGAATGTAAGTATGCGATTGATTACGAATGTTGTAAGAATTTTGAACAGATCATGAAGGTTTCTGTTTCATCTCCACACTCTTGGAGTCTTGGAAATAGGAGACGGTCTGTCTATTAATCCAGTTTCTATACATATGACTGTCAAATGTGGACAGGAGTTCATACCTACTTATGTAATGATCCATTGAATTTTATATGTGTGCATGTTCAATTCACCCTTGTAATACATCTTTTTATCCAGTGTGATTCAAGATATGTGTTTATCTTTTTATTTCATTGTCACTTAGAAAAAAGATCACTTGGCACTTATATAAAGGCAGTTTTTTGTGGGTTTTTTCTTTTCGATTTCCCGCTTGTGCTGTGTGTGTGTGTTTTTTTTACTGTGTGTGTAGGCGAGGAAAGGATGAAGCGAGGAAGAAAAAAACCTTCCATAGATCTTTTACAAGTACAAAATGGTCATGACTTAACTTCAAAGTTGTAAAATAACAAATCATTTTTATATGGATGACTAATTTAATGGGATTTTTATCATTTTTATATCTTTACATATGACAAGACCTTTAAATTAGGAGCAAAATTGCACTCTTTGATTTTTTTTACTTTTTTTACATGTATTGACATAAACAAAAGGAAATTGATACTTAGGTGAGGTTTAAATATTAAAGTGACCTGTAAAGAGGATAGAATATAGCTATAAAATTGATAGTATATACATTGTCACAAAAATAACTAGGAAATTTCTCAATTTGTATACTGAAGCTGAAGGTATAGAAAAGTCAAAATGATCAGATATAATGCAGGGATCAAAAGTGGGGATGGATGAGATATCATAACTGAGAAATTTCATGTTAAGAGGTTAGAATATAACAAAAATAACAAAAATAAGTATGTTCTCATACAGCAAAAACACACAACAAAATAAATTTACATTTTTCATGATAACATGGATGATCGTTGAACACATACCCGTTTATAGTAAGCACTTTTAGACTTGTAGTCGATCTTGTTAAACTGTTGGCAAAATATATAACATGATCACTGAACTAGTATAGTTTTTTCACTTACATACTATACAAGCAACTTCTTTGGTGAGTAAAACACTCTTTAGTTTTCAGGGTCAGATCTAGGTTCGTTAGCATTGTCTTGCAGCAGAGGGGTTGTTTCTGTTCCGCTTGACGTTGATGCTTCCTTATAACGAGCACCATTGTCTTCTTTAGATTTTCCCCACAACACAGCATAAAATCCTAACGATATAATTATCCCCCCAACAACACTGCATCAAAGTTATACTTCATTGTCACTGAAAATGCTCGATTGTGATAGTACCAAGTTATAAACACAATTTATGTTAAATTTGAAGCGAGTTTTAAGAGATAGGACCTTCCAAGATGGAGAGAATCTCCAAGGAATATAACACCCATCACAACTGCAAGAACAATTGAAAATGGCTTGAACATGGCTACATACACGGGTCCTTTCAACCGCAGAGCCCATACTTGAATAAGACCGCTAAGAAATCCAGTAGAAATCCCCTATAAAGAGTTAAGGCGAGAGTCCATTAGAACACTTTGAAAGGAAATTCTAAAGCTAGAAGGGTACTGTATACAAATGCAAATTCGTTAGTTTTAGTTTCTTACCATGTAAAATATAGAAGCCAACATCATATCAGGTTTTAGTTTCCAAGCATCTAAATCTCTCACCATAATTAACCCTGCAAACGCAGCTACAATCAACCCGCTTAATCCAAACACAAAAACCACCATAAGTTCCACTGGATACAGCATCATGATCTGTGCCTGCGGTCACTGAATATACTTAGGGGGTGTTTAGGATTGCATGTTTTTTTTTAATTTTAGTTATGGCTTATAAGCACTTTGACTTTAAACCTAATGTAAGACAGTTATGAAAGTACGCGTGGCATCAAATTAGTTTTAGATGTTTTAATATTTTACTTTTTTAACAGTTTTTTCTAATCAAAAGATCATAATTACGCAACCGTCTTCATCCTAAACAAGTCTCTTCTTCCATTCTATGCATTGCATCGCTTCAATTACATCTTAACTTCCGTAACTGTTTTTTCTTTCAATCTTTACCAACACCAATTTTACTAAGATTCATAAAGCATTCCCACCCACTAATCACCTTATCAGCCATCATAATCGTCAGAACTACAATTCATATACATCATCAATCCGCAAGTTATTGGCTTTGTATTAATTTTCAAAACCAACTTACACGCTCTTTCACTCTGTGACGTCCTTGCTTTTTCTTCAATAACCATGCATGTTCCAAATATATAATCCCAAACTTATCCCAGTAAAGATAAATTTATTTTACAATACTAACTCGAAGTTGTATAGATGAATCTTTTCATTGTTATTTGTCTACTCATAGTTTCAGAATCCAACGACTTCTAAATTTTATTATTCAAACGGGTTACTCATTTTTTATACATAAGCCTGTGAATTTCACAGGCTAATAATCTAGTATAAGCCAATAAACACTATTAGATTCTATACACTTCAATGGTACTTTGTCATATAAAACACGCAATAAGCAGCTTTATTATAATGTTTATTGCAACAATTTTTTTTATATATATATGGACCTATGGTTTGTCTTAACCCCCCCTGAACTTTATTTCCTGGCTCTGCCCCTGAATAAGCTAATAAGCATATAAAATATTCAATCCCAAACACCCCTTAAAAGTTACCTAAAGGTGCTGGCATTTGAGAATATGCAAATTAGGTACCTGAGATACCAAAACGAATGACATTAGAAAATTCTGACTTGCAAGCAAAATACCACCAATAATCCAATATAAGCTTGATGATTCTGATGATATGGTAGCCGATGTACCATTATATAGTGTGGCCACTAGTGCTCCCGATATTGACACTAATGTTCCCACAATTTTTGCTTGACTTGTATAGCTTCGCAAATTCAGTTTTTCCATCCTGATAAGATATAAAAAGGGAGTACTTGATTATGGACCAGACCTAAACAATCAGAATTAACGAGCTAATAATATTTTATGAAGTATAAGATTACCTGAAGAAGAATGCAAGTATGAAGGTGAAAGCGGGTGCCAGATTGCTCATAACTGAAGAGAGTGTCGGAGAACTGTATTTGATACCGACGTATCCAAATATTTGAGAAAAGTACCTAGTGTTTATACATCATACCAGTTATAAACATTCATGAGCTCTTAAAAGAAAAGAAAAACAAAAACAGAATTCTTAAACATCATAATCAATATCCATATCGAGGAGTTGTGTATTTAGTGAAAGTTAAGCAAACTTATATTGGTTATTCAAAACAGCTTATATCAAAACGCAATAATCGATTTAGCATTTTTATAAATAGAAAGAATCCCAAAATTTGAGGGCATAATTAGAGTCTACTTAAGGAAGTAATCTTAAGTCATAGAAAAACTAAGGTTCTATATATACCCTTTGTCACTAGTACTACAAACATAGCTCAGTCCAAGTCAAACTAAAAAAGTTAACTCACCCAATCAAGCTAAGAACAAAAAGCTTGGCAACAATTGATAATTTCAAAGGTGGGATATTTGATCTTCTGCAAATAAATAAACAAGAACAACTTCAGTTGCTTGCATAATTATTTACAAATAATAATAACTTTAAAAAAGTTACCTTTGTTTGATGAGGACTATAAAAGCACAAGGAGCAAGGAACATAAACCCAACAATGAGAACATAAGTAGTGAACACATATGAATTAATGTCTTGTGAAGTGGCTGACTTAAATAATGTGTTACCACCAACAATGATACATTCAATCATCACCATTGATGCAAATGGTAATATATCTGCATAGCATATTCTACTTGCAGAACCCATCTTGATCCTCTTTTGCAAGAGTTGAAAATAAATATCGTTGTCTGAATGATTTATGTCTAATCAAGTGGTTGTCCAAGTTGAAACCCCACACATTTCAATTTCAGAAGAGAAAAGCTGATTTGCATACCAGTTTCTCCTCACATACCAAGGGACAAATCTCCACCATCCATTTGAGTTTGATTAAATGGTGAGGATTAATCTAAA
>BQNB010109980.1:0-17500 GCA_026074375.1 Tanacetum coccineum
GCAAGACTTGATTAGGGTTTGGTTTAATCAAGTAATTAACAGTATTTAAAAGGGTTAGAAGCTATTTTTGATTTGGTTTGGGTTGCTCATTGGTCCAAAAATCAGCCAACACCATAGGAGGGTGTTTGTGTTTGATTCTCTATTGTTATTCTCATTCTTATAAGTTTTGTTCCTTGATTCTTAATTTTTCTTTTGATTTTGGTGCATGCATCTTGATCATGGATTCTGAAAATAAGTGAATTTTGATGTTCTTGAGAGTGTGGAATAATAAGTGTGGCATTGCATAGGATTTTGATAGGATAAAACATTGTTTGGTTTGATTTTGAAAATAATTTAGGACTGTTTTGGGACAGCAGGTTGTTGTGATGTTCACGAAATATTTTTATCTTGTGACCTCCTAGAAAATTAGATGGGTAGATAGATATATGTATGAGCTACATGTGGCGAATTGGATGGTTTAACAACTCCTCCAGATGAGGGAGTTATGGCCAAATTACTAAAACTAGTCAAAATCTAAGTCTCGGACTTCTTTGGGTGAAAAGTCTAATTTTTTTTTACTATAGCATATAAATATGCATAACTGTAGGTGATAGGTAAACATTTAACTTAAATGTGAGTGGTGGTTTTAGCCCTTACGGATAAACGATTTGGGAACTACGCCATAATTTGTGTTTGGTAGGAAAACTTGAAACTGTTGCAGACCAGCAGTATAAAAGGGTTAATTGCAGCAAAAATTTGGCCTGAGAAGGTCTGGATTATTTGATGGGTTGTAGAAATAAGTTCAAGGTACATGTTTCGAATTGGATAGGGCGATATCTCCTCTAGATGAGTGAGATATGGCCGTTTTACGGACACTAGTCAATTCTGGAACATCGATTGGAAAAGGGTTATAATTCTAGAATTTTTTACTAAAGTGTTGGGTATAAAAACATGGCTCAGTAGTATAATTGTACAAATTATATTTCCAAGTGGATTCACTTCAATAGCTATCATGGTTTAGGATTTATGGTCGTTCCCGTAATAGTGTTTCAGTTTTCTAAACTTTCTGGTTGGGTGGTCTGGTACTAAAATACCATTTCCTATTGATTGAAAACTAATTCGGTTATGGGGCCTTACATTTTGGAAACTAGATTTAAAGGTCATTCTAGGGGCAAAAGCCTCGTATTCATTAATGGATCCATTAAGTCGGGTTAAATCTAAAATCTGGATTTTTACGCCTTTTCTTGAAATATAAAAAGTATAGAAACACATTATTAAAATAAGAGTTAATAAGCAAAACTTAGTATGTGTTTAATTAGATATAAACTCAGGTTGTATATCAATTGAGGGATGAAAATACTTTGGTTAAGTCGTAATGCAATGTCGTGCATATCTTGAAGACATATCTCATGATCATGTGATTATTTTTACGTATTGACTCCTTTTATTATACAAAGACGCGTCATGCCTTTTAGGTGGTGCTCAGGCGTACTTTTCTCTCATCCGAAGATTCATCTACTTCTGATCTCTTATCCACGGTGAGTTCATAGCCCCATATTTTCCTCTTTTTAATGATTTTCATAACTATTTTTGGGGTGTGAATACATGCACGTTTTACCGAATAACTTATTGATTTCTACTACATGAGCGTTACATGAATGTTTTTACTAAAGCTTTTACTTGCCTACCACATGATTTCTAATACATAGTTGTTTACTACTGAATTTATTAAAGCTTGATCTGCTTACTACATGATTTGAGACCATTGATTATTTGTTTACAAAACCGTGAGTTTTGAACGTATTACTTGTTTTAAATGGGACAAAAGTGCTTGAAGGGTATGCCTGACTCTCTTATAAAATTATCTGCATGAGTCACTATTGCCAAAGTCCCTAATTTCGTGAACCGTTAATTACCTATGATGGGTAAACACTGGTACAATAAATAGATCTATTGGGTTGACCACCCTGTCTGGAGGTATGGATCCATTTGTGAACACCTCTACTATTGTCAGAAAATTTGTATTGAGAAACCTAGGTATGAGGCAATAATACCTAGCACATGGGCAACTTTATTTACATACATGTTATGCGCGATTGTCAATGTTCGGTGTCATGAGCTCAATGCGGTAATGTTGAATTGTACTTTGAAATATTGTCGCTGGCTGATCTTAAACCTTGTGGTCCACTCCTAAACATTTCTTGATTTATTGAATCACTACTTGGATTTTAGAAATAATACTTTGAAACATTGTAACGCTACTTTTCTTACTTAAATATTACTTGAACTATTTCAATACTGCATTTGCTTAAACCTATGAATTCGCCAACATTATTGTTGACGTTTTTGCATGTATTTCTCAGGTTATTATATTGCTAGCTGAGCATTGGGAGCATTTGGATGCGCGGATATAAAAACTTAAAGGATTTGGTTTTCTTCACATTCGATAACCATTTATCTTTAAAATATACATTTGAGTCATGTTTGAACTCTTGTAATTTTTGTTAAAATGAAATTATTGGGACCTTTAACTCTGATATTTATTTAAATCGAATGTGACATTTTATGAAACGTCTCTTTTGAGGTTATTTTCTGTAACTTATGTGTATGAACTATAAAGTAGCACCCCAAGTGGTATTCTATTGCATTGTGATTTGGTGGTGTCACAGAGTGGTATCAGAGCACTGGTTATAGAGAACTAGGTCATTTTGAAAACCTAAACTATAACCGTTTTTCAAAAAATATTTAAGAGTCTTTCACCATTGTCCGATATCTGCGCTTGCTTGCTCTTAGGTAACTTATATGCTCTCTTTTGCATCCCTATTGCTATTACATTAATAATTAGTATATAATACTTTGCTTTGATTTCACCCTCCTACATCTATCTTATGATATCATACTATTTGCCTTATATCGGTCGGTTATATATTGACCACTCTGATTATCGCGTACTTCTAGTTTTCTTATTTTCTCCCTCGAACATCAATACTAGTATCATATAAGGATACCCGTACGTATATGAGCTACCTTCTTTTAATCTCTTATGCTCGTCTTCTGAATTGCCGTCTATTTATATAGAAGTGATTTGTGTGCGTTTAACTATTGACGGTGGCTGTGTCGCCTTAGTGTTATGGCTAACGTATGATTAGAATTTGGATCGTGGGTACGTCTACCTGCATGTTGCGTATAATTTAGTGATGCTTTTCAATTGAGCTTGATTTGATGCCTATGCTAATCTAAGCCTAAAGGTGATCGTCTACGTAATAATAATTACTTACATATGTGTATAGCACTATGGTACGTCTTAATAAGTTCTTTTACTTTAATATTTTATGAGCGATGCGATGATCTCCAAAGCATTTACGCTACTTTATTCCCGTTTGACGATATTGACATTCAGTGTACTTTGTCAATTCCATTAGTTATCTTGTCGTTCGACTCTAAGTTCGAATACTCTTCTTATGCTTCTGAATCGCGTATGTTGTTTTCGTAATCCATCGTTTTAAAATCTTCTAGTTGACGGGAGTACGACTCTATCTTGTTATCTCGGATCGTGCCGTCTTTTGGCACATACCTTTGGAATGCGATTTACTAACGTCTTATTATTCTTCTCGTTACTTGTTATGATTTTGAAGAATCATTCCGTCAAGAAGACACTCCTTTTTACTTAATGTAGCTTTTGGTCTTGTTTTGATATTGTGTTTTGTGTCGGCCATACTTAAGTAGGATGATTTATAATCATATTATTGAAATAAATTAGGACAATTCTTCATTTGAATAAGAAAATTATAAACCGCTGAATCATAAGTTCATAATTCTTTACTTACATGGATTGGGATGCCTCTTTATGTAAGTGATGAATTGTGAATGAGTGGGCTTATGTGTATTCGACATAGTGTGTGTTCGTCCGTACAAATCATTCTTTGGCCTATGAACTTCTTTCGACTCATAATTTGTTATATGGATTTTTCGAATGTGTATCGCCCGCCGTGAACTTGATAAGCTAATAGTAATGAACCATTAACCGCTTCAAAGAATTGACGACTTGTTAAGTTCTTCGTTTCCAATGGCTTTTCTTTGAGCCATATATTTTATCCTTCCTTTTAAAGAATTTTCATGACATTCAATTCGTTCGCTCATGTTTATTGCATACATTTGATGCTTTGAATATTGTTCATTAAATTTTCATTGGAAACCTTCATCGAGGACCTGAGTATATCTTCATCTCTTCACAAGTAAACCGAAGACGAATAAGGCAAATTAAGCACCGGGATGGCACTCCCTTAAGGTGGGTAGACTGTAACATCTCGTATTTTACGATCAAGATAAAATATCGACTCCGTTTCTATTTTTACTTTTAAGGAAGTTTTGTGTATCACTTGTTAGTCGATTTATCGAAAATCTTCGTTTTAGCTAGTTACGAATCGTGCATTGAATATTTATCAGTTTTAACATTTGAGAAATCAATGATTCCATATTTTAGCTTCGAGAGCTTATTTATTTTTCATTTTAATTCTTTTTGGCTTTTATCCGTGTTTGGCCGAAATCACGTCAAATTAGTGTTTTAACAATTTTAAATATTTTAACTACGTGTTTAAAAAAAATATTATGGAATAAATGTTTTAGAAAAATAAAAATAAAAATATAATTTATAAACATAACATATAAACCAAACACCCTCTTTAATTGTTTTAGGCTCCATCAAAACTAAAAACCAAACACTCCTTATTATATTTTTACTCCTACTAAATCATAAACCAATCACACCCTTATATTTGTATTTCCTCCAATAAAACCAAAAAGCAAACACCCCTTCATTACCCTTTTTACTCCTACAAAACTAAAAACCAAACACTCCTTATTTTCTTTTAATTATACACTTACTTTTTTATTTAATAATACACAAGTTGATATTAAAAAAATTATTAAGCCTTATATGGGTCGACTAGCACACACAAAAAACACAAACAAAACAAAACCCATCTCTTTCTCCCTCTCCTCCCATACACGGCTCATCACAAAATCAAGAGGGTTTCACCATCTTTGATCTTAGATCTAATTCAAGTGTTCTTAAAGATTAATTCATTCAATTTCAAGAATTTAATCAAGAACTAAAAGTTAAGGTTTCATAATTAAATTAGGGATTTTGCAAGACTTGATTAGGGTTTGGTTTAATCAAGCAATTAATAGTATTTAAAAGGGTTAGAAGCTATTTTTGATTTAGTTTGGGTTGCTCCTTGGTCCAAAAATCAGCCAATACCATAGGAGGGTGTTTGTGTTTGATTCTCTATTGTTATTCTCATTCTTGTAAGTTTTGTTCCTTGATTCTTAATTTTTCTATTGATTTTGGTGCATGCATCTTGATCATGGATTCTGGAAATAAGTGAATTTTGATCTTCTTGAGAGTTTGGAATAATAAGTGTGGCATTGCACAGGATTTTGATGGGATAAAACATTGTTTGGTTTGATTTTGAAAATGATTTAGGACTGTTTTGGGACAGCAGGTTGTTGTGATGTTCACGAAATATTTTTAGCTTGTGACCTCCTGGAAAATTCGATGGGTAGATAGATATATGTATGAGCTACATGTGGTGAATTGGATGGTTCATCAACTCCTTCAGATGAGGGAGTTATGGCCAAATTACTATAACTAGTCAAAATCCGAGTCTCAAACTTCTTTGGGTGAAAAGTCTAAAACTTTGTACCATAGAAAATAAATATGCATAACAGTAGGTGATAGGTAAACATTTAACTTAAACATGAGCGGTAGTTTTAGCCCTTACGGATAAACGGTTTGGGAACTACGCCAAAATTGGTGTTTGGTAGGAAAACTTGGGACTGTTGCAGACCAGCAGTATAAAAGTGTTAATTGCAGTAAACTTTTTGAATGATAAGGTCTATATTATTTGATAAGGTTTCTATAAATAAGTTCAAGGTACATCTATCGAATTGGATAGGGTGATATCTCCCCCGGATGAGTGAGATATGGCCGTTTTATGGAAACTAGTTAATTTTGGAACATAGATTGGAAGAGGGTTATAATTACATAATTTGCTACTAAAGTGTTGGGTATAAAAACATGGCTCAATATTATACTCACACACCTAATATCTCCAAGTGGATTCACTTCAATATCCATCACGGTTTAGGATTTATGGCCGTTTCCGTAAGAGTGTTTCAATTTTGTAAACTTTTTGGTTGTGTAGTCTGGTACTAAAATGCCATTTCCTATTGATTGAAAACTAATTAGATTATGGGGCCTTACATTATGGAAACTAGAGTCAAAGGTCTTTCCATGGGTTAAAGTATCGTACTCATAGCCTTTATGGATTAGGAGATATGGATCCATTAAGTCGGGTTAAATCCAAAATCTGGATTTTTACGCCTTTTCTTGAATTATAAAAAGTATAGAAACACATTATTAAAACAAGAGTTAATAAGCAAAACTTAGTAGGTGTTTAATTAGATATAAACTCAGGTTGTCTATCAATTAAGGGACAAAAATACTTTGGTTAAGTCGTAATGCAATGCCGTGCATATCTTGAAGACATATTTCATGATCATGTGATTATTTTTACGTATTGACTCCTTTTATTATACTAAGACGCATCACGCCTTTAGGTGGTGCTTAGGCGTACTTTTCTCTCATTTTAAGATTCATCTACTTCTGATCTCTTATCCACGGTGAGTTCATAGCCCTACCTTTTCCTCTTTTTAATGATTTTCATAACTATTTTCGGGGTGAGAATACATGCTCGTTTTACCAAAAAACTTATTGATTTCTACTACATAAATGTTTTTACTAAAGCTTTTACTTGCCTGCCACATGATTTCTAATACATGGTTGTTTACTATAGAATTTATTAAAGCTTGATCTGCTTACTACATGATTTGAGACCATTGATTATCTTTTTACAAAACCGTGAGTTTTGAACATATCACTTGTTTTAAATGGGAAATAAGTGCTTGAAGGGTATGCCTAACCCGCTTATGAAATTATCTGCATGAGTTACTATTTCCAAAGTTCCTAATTTTGTGAACCATTAATTACCTATAATGGGTAAACGCTGGTACAATAAATAGGTCTATTTTGATTGACCACCCTGTCCGGAGGTATAGATCCATTTGTGAACACCTCAACTGTTATCGGACAATTTGTATTGAGAAACTTAGGTATGAGGCAATAATACCTTGCACAGGGGTAACTTTATTTACATACATGTTATGCGCGATTGTTAAGGTTCGGTGTCATGAGCTCAATGCAGTAATGTTGAATTGTACTTTGAAATATTGTCGCTAGCTGATCTTAAACCTTGTGGTCCACTACTAAATATTTCTTGATTTATTGAATCACTACTTGGATTTCAGAAATAATATTTGAAATGTTGTAATGCTACTTTTTTACTGAAATATTACTTGAACTATTTCAATACTGCTTTTGCTTAAACCTATGAATTCATCAACATTATTGTTGACGTTTTTACATGTATTTTCTCAGGTTATTATATTGCTAGCTGAGCATTGGGAGCATTTGAATGCACGAATATCAAAACTTAAAGGATTTGGTTTTCTTCACATTCAATAACCATTTATCTTTAAAATATACATTTGAGTCATGTTTGAACTCTTATAATTTTTGTAAAAATGAAATTATTAGGACATGTCTAACTCTGATATTTATTTAATTCGAATGTGACATTTTATCAAACGTCTCTTTTAAGGTCATTTTCTTTAACTTGTGTGTATGAACTATGAAGTAGCACCCCAAGTGGTATTTCGCTGAGTTGTTATTTGGGGGTGTCACATAAAGTTTGCAGATACTCACAATTTGGTCGCGTTTTTGTCTAAACCCGTAAAAAGTAAAGGGTTTGAGCTGATAGTGTATTTTCTGAATGCAAATCCTATAAGATATGCCCTAACGATTAATCTCACTATATACATTTCGTGCATAGAACAGTTCTGGTCTACTGTCAAAGCTAAAACTGTCAATGAGGAAGTACAGTTACAAGCCTTAGTAGATGGACTAAAGATAATCATAACTGAATCAACCGTGAGAAGAGAATTTCAACTAGAAGATGCTGAAGGTGTTGATTGTCTACCCAATTCTACCATCTTTGAATAGCTTACAATGATGAGGTATAAAAAAAATTCACAGAAGCTTACTTTCTATAAGGCATTCTTTTCCCCACAATGGAAATTTTTGATTCATACTATTTTACAATGCCTAAGTTCTAAGACTACTGCATGAAATGAGTTTAGTAGCACTATGGCATCTGCAATTATCTGTTTAGCTACAAACTAGAAGTTTAACTTTTCAAAATACATTTTTGAAAGTATGGTGAAAAACTTAGATAATGTGGGCAAATTTTTTATGTATCCATGGTTTATACAAGTCTTTTTGGATAAACAACTCGAAGGGATGCCTACTCACAACAGAATATATATTGCACCCTCTCACACTAAGAAGATATTTGGGAATATGAGAAGAGTAGGGAAAGGTTTTTCTGGAAGGGAAACACCATTATTCCAAACAATGGTGGTACAAGCTCAAGCAAAAATGGGTGAAGGTCTAGCAAATCCCACTAATCCCCATCACACACCCACTTTTATTAAACCATCAACATCTCAACCTCAAAGGAAACAAAAACCTAGGAAGCAAAAAAGAAAGGACACTCAGATACCTTAGTCTAGTGGTCCTACTAAACATGTAGTAGATGAGGCTATCTATAATGAGTTGGATGGCAGTTTGGTAAGGGCTACCACTGCTGCTTCTAGCTTAGAAGCATTGCAAGACAGTGGTAACATAGCTAAGACCCGGTCCAAGGTAACACCTAATGAATCTGGTTCCCTAGGAACTACTTCAGGTGGTGGTCCCAGTCGCTAAGAAACCATAGGGGATACTATTGCTCAAACTAGGTTTAAGAATGTATCTAAACATTCCAATGATCCACTGCTCGTAAAAGGTAACACACTTCGAATTGGCGAGGATAGTCTAAAACTTAATGTATCGATGGAATTATGTACCAATTTACAAACAAGAGTTCTTGATTTAGAAAAGACAAAGACCACACAAGCTGAAGAGATCGTTAGTTTGAAGAGAAGGGTCAAGAAACTTAAACAGAAAAAGAGGTTAAGAACTCATGGGCTTAAAAGGTTATATAAAGTTGGTCTTACAGCTAGGGTAGAATCCTATAGAGATGAAGAAAGTTTAGGTAAGGATGCATCCAAATAGGGGAGGATAAATGCTATTGATGCTGATGAAGACATTACACTGGTTAATGATCAAGATGATGCTGATATGTTCGATGTGAATACTTTGACTGGTGATGAGGTGTTAGCAGAACAAGAAGTTGCTACTAAAGATGTAAATTTGACTGTTAATGAAGTTACTTTGGCTCAAGCACTTACTGCTTTGAAGAGTGTAAAACCCAAGGTAAAAGCCAATGTTGTAGAAGATCCAAGTATACCAGTTAGTGCTGCCAGCACAAAGGTTAGTGTTGCTACAACTACAACAACTGCTACAATTCTAACTCTAAGGAAAGGAATTGTCATTACTGAGCTGGGTACATCTATAACAATAACAATTTCCTCACAACCATCATAGGCAAAAGTTCAAGACAAAGGCAAAGGAATTATGGTAGAATCTGAGGAGCCTTTAAAGAAGAAAGATTAACTCAAGCTTGATAAAGAGATGGTACTTAAATTACAAGCAGAAATTGACGAAAAGGAAAGAATTGCAAGGGAGAAAGATGAAGCCAATGTAGCCTTGACTGAAGAATAGGATGATATTCAGGCTAAGGTTGATGTTGATTATCAGTTGGCTCAAAGACTACAAGCTGAAGAACAAGGAAATTCCTAATTGAACAAAAAGCCACATTGTTTAAAGAACTCCTAGAGCAAAGAAGAAAACACTTTGCAACTAAAAGAGTAGAAGAGAATAGGAATAAACCACCAACCAAAGCTCAACAGAAGAAGACCATGATTACTTACATTAAGAACATTTAAGGTTGGAAGCACAAAGACTTGAAATCTAAAGACTTTGATTCTATCAAAGAATTGTTTGACAAAGCTTTCAAAAAGGTAAACATGTTTGTAGATTATAGAACAGACTTGGTAGAAGGTAGTTCAAAGAGAGCAGGAGATGAGCTAGAACAAGAGGGCACTAAAAAGCAAAAGGTGGATGATGTTCAAGAAACAGCTAAAGTGGATGATGATCAAGAAGCAGCTAAGATTAAAGAGCTCATGAAAATTATTCCTAATGAAGATGAAGTAGCAAGTGATGCTATTCCTTTGGCTACTAAGCCTCCAACCATTGTTGACTGGAAGATTCATAAATAAGGAAAGAAAAACTATTACTAGATCATTAGAGCTAATGAATGTTTAAAGATGTACTTAGTCTTTAGTCATATGCTCAAAAGCTTTGACAGGGAAGATTTTGAAACTCTGTGGAAATTGGTAAAAGCTAAATATGGATCAACAAGACCAGTGGAGGACTTAGATTTGATTCTATAGGGAGATTTAAAGACAATGTTTGAACCACATGTTGAAGACAGAGTCTAGAGGAATCAACAGGATTACAGAGTGTTAGATTCGAAACTATATGACTCCTGTAGAGTTCATTCCTTAAGGATGCAATATATGCATATTCACATGCTGTTAGTAAAGAGATATCCCCTTACATATGCTACAATTATAGATATGCTAAACAAGAAGCTTCAAGCTAATCATTTCAGTGAAATAGCATATCAGTTTCTTAAACTTCTTACAAAACAGCTTAAGAATCAATAAAGTGTTTAGAAGCATCCTCCTGGTGATTAATGAAGCTTTTAATAAAGAAACTTGATGATTTTAGATATAAATATCAAGTTTAGGAGAGGATTGTCAGGATTAAAAGCATTCTTGATGCTGTTTGGATTTTTTTTAGAATGACTTGTTAGTTGTTAGTGGTTCAGGTCCAACAGTGACATCCAATTGGGCAGTATGCCGCACCATGAACCCGCCTGTACTTCTCTTATTCTGCCTGAATGGGTAAAAGTCTTAGGTGGGACTTGAACTCAAGACCTCCCCTAGCTAAACATCCTCGCCCCAAGCCCTTAAGGAATCTTAGTGGCCAACTGAGCTAGCCTAGTTAGTTTGCTGTTTGGAATTACTACTCTTCTTATTGATGTTAATGCTGCTCAGTCAAAGTTAGTGTTGCTGAAGAAATTTAATGAAAATTATTCTAATTGTTTAAGACTGCTGGTGAAGTTACAACTGTCAGTACAAAGTTACTACCGCTAGAGGAAGTTACTAGTGCTAGTGGAAGTTAAGACTGCTTAGAGAATTAGAAGAAAAACTGCTAAGTAGTTACTACTGCTAGTGTAAAGTTAGTACTGCTAGTATAAAAGTTACTACTGCTAGTACAAAGTTAATGTTGCTAAAGGAGTTACTGTTGCTACTGAAGAAGTTAGTACTGCCTGAGTTAGTTAGTGCTGCTTATGTGATTTGTATGAGATATTTTGGTAAAAGATATGTATAAGTTATTTATTTAGAAGATTATGATTACTTAGGAAAGTATTGTAAGCCATTTAGGACTCTTTGGTATATAAAAGGAGGTCCTAGGGCATAGAGATACACATTAAGATATACCAATAGTATTAGTATCAAAATCAAACAATTCATTCATATAATTATCATAGCTTCAATGTCTTTGTAACCCTAATACTTTGAGAGTATTTGTATTATTTGCTTAATAATATTGGAGCTTTTATGTTTTGTTGAATTATATGTTCATTGTGTTTTACTATTCCATTGAAAATTCTTTTTATTAAAGATTAGATTCCGTATAATCTTTAATACATTCACACAAAGTTTCTAACAACATAAAGTTTCTACTATAGTTGTGTTAGATTTATCTAATATAACTAGACCTTAAACAAGCTTAAGTAATCCGATCTGTAGAAGTGTTAAAGTGGGACCAACACATACCGAAGAACCTCTAATAATAAATCATAACAAACCGGTTGAATCAAATGAAGTCCTTACCAAAGACCAACCACAGAAGACCAACGAACCTATTGTTCAGCCATCAAGTGAAGTACAAACGCTACCCATTCCTTTTCCCTGAAGATTAAGAAAAGAAAAAGAAGAGGCTCAACAGAAAAAGTTCTTGGAAAACCTGAAGCAACTCCACATCAATTTGCCTTTTATCGAAGCACTCGCTCAAATGCTGAAGTATGCCAAATTTTTGAAAGGTCTGCTGACAAATAGGGTTAGACTCGAAGAAACTTATATACTATGAATGAAAGATACCTAGTGGTATTATTAAACAAGCTTCCATCAAAAGAGAAAGACCCAGGGAGTTTTACTATTCCTTGTGACATTGGCCAATTACACATTAATAATGCGTTAGCAGACCTAGGAGCTAGTATAAGCTTGGTGCCATATACGATGTATGAAAAACTTGGTCTAGGAGAACCAAAGGCTACAAGAATGAGTTTAAAACTTGCGGATAGGTCGATCCAATACCCAAGAGGAATAATTGAAAATGTGCTCATAAAAGTTGATAAATTCGTTCTTCCAATAGATTTTGTTATCTTAGATATGCCTAAAGACTCTAGAGTTCCTATAACTTTAGGGAGACCATTTTTAGAAACTGCTTGAGCTATGATAGACATGTTCAATAAAAATATAACGCTAAGGGTAGGGGACGATGAAGTAATCTTTGACATGGATCAATCAATTAAGAGACCACCAGGTGAAGATGATGAATGCTACGGGGTTGATGACTTAGACGACACGAATAATGCAGAGACCCAGGAATTACTAGCACATGATAATTCTGATTCATTTTTATTAAAGGGGCTGGAGAAATCGATTGATTAATCAGAACTCGAAAGTTGTGAATCTTTTGAATTGAAATCTGACGATGATTCTGATTTATGGGAACCAATACGGCGTATCAAATCTGTTAATACGCCGTATCCAGTTGCGCAGAAAATGGCAGAACCCAATAAAGTTAAAAGTGAACAACTTTATTCGGCCAATACTAACAAAATCGATGAGAAGAAACCTGAGCTAAAAAATTTGCCTCAACACTTAGAATACGCATACCTGCATGGAGACAAATCTTTTCCCATAATTATCTCATCTAAATAGTCCAAAAATTAGAAAATGTTACTTTTGCAAGTATTGGAGAAACGTAAGGGAGCAATTGCTTGGAAAATATCAGACATCAAGGGAATCAATCTGTCATACTGCACACACAAGATTCTAATAGAAGATGAATACAAATCGGTCATTCAAACCTAAAGGCATTTAAATCCCAAAGTCGAAGACGTGGTAAAAAATGAGATTGTGAAGCTACTTGATTCCAAGCTGATTTATCCAATCTTAGACAGTACATGGGTTAGCCATATTTACATTTTTCCAAAGAAAGGAGGAATGACTGTAATTTTGAATGATAATAACTAATTAATCCATTCTCGCATAGTTATAGGATGTCGAGTATTATTGTAAACTTAATGATGCAACTCGGAAGGACCATTTCCACCTTCTCTTTATAGATCAAATGTTAGAGCGTTTATGTGGGAATGAATATTATTATTTTCTCAATGGTTTTTCAGAATTCTTCCAAATCTTAATCGCACTAGAAGATCAAGAAAAGACAACATTCACTTGTCCTTATGAGACTTTTTCTTACCGACGAATGCTGTTTGGATTATGCAACGCACCAGCTACTTTTCAAAGATGCATGGCGCTATTTTTCCACGACATGGTGGAAGACTTTATGGAAGTATTCATGGACAACTTCTTGGTATTCGGTAACTCTTTCGATTTTTGTCTAGCTAATTTAGATAGAATGCTTGCTAGATGTGAAGAAACCAACCTTATGATGAATTGGGAAAAATGTCATTTTAGGGTAAAAGAAGGGTTGTCTTAGGACATAAAATTTATGGTGCTGGAATTCAAGTTGATAAAGCCAAAATCGATGTGATAGCTAAACTGCCATACCCAATAAATGTAAAAAGGGTGAGAAGCTTTCTAGGGCATGCTGGTTTTTACTGATGGTTCATAAAAGACTTTCCCATGATTTCTAAACCAATGACCCAACTTTTAATGAAAGACGCGAAGTTTGATTTTTCTTATGATTTCAAAAGGCATTTAACATTTTGAAAGAAAAACTAACCACTGCACCTATCATAATATCTCCTGATTGGAACGTGCCTTTTGGATTAATGTGTGACGCTAGTGACTTCGCTGTTGGAGCTGTGTTAGGACAATGAATAGATAGAAAATTTAAACCAATCTATTAAACCAATCTATTATGCCAGCAAAACTCTGAATAATGCCCAAGAGCATTACACCACCACTGAAAAAGAACTTCTTGTAGTTGTTTTCTCTTTTGATAAGTTTTGTCTATATCTTATCTTATCAAAAATTGTAGTCTACACGGATCATTATGCTTTGAAGTATTTGTTCAGCAAACAGGATACCAAACCAAGGCTTATAAGGTGGGTTCTGCTTCTTTAAGGGTTTGACATCAAGATTAAGGATAAAAGGGGCAGAGAACTTGGCCGCGGATTATTTGTCGAGACTTGAGAACCCAGACTTAGGAGCATTCATAGAAGAGGAAATCGCTGACGAGTTTCCTGATGAACATCTTATGATATTGAAAACCGAGTTAATCGATGACGAACCTTGGTATGCTGATTATGTTAATTATATTGTTAGAAAAATTGTACCTTCGAATTAGACACCTAAAAAAAGAAGAAGAGTTTTCTCTCAAGTAAAGAATTATTTTTGGGATGAACCATACGCATTCAAACTATGCCCCGACAATGTAATGAGGCGATGCGTTGTTGGAAATAAAATCCTTAAATCTTGGTACATTGCCATTCTGGACCAACTGAGGGTCATCATAGTGCATCAATTACTGGAAGGAAAGTCTATGAATCGGGATTCTTTTGGCCTAGCATCTTTAAAGATGCTAAAGATTACGTGATGAGATGCGATGCATGTCAAATATCAAGAAACATATCATCAAGGAGTGAGATGCCTCAGAACAATATTCACTTATGTGATGTGTTTGACGTATGGGGGTTAGACTTTATGGGACCCTTTCCTAACTCGAAGGGCAATAAATATATATTGGTAGCAGTAGATTACGTATCAAAATGGGTCAAAGCTTAAGCACTTCCTACGAATGATGCTCGGGTTATCATTAGATTTTTAAGAAGGCTATTTGCGAGATTTAGAGTTCCTAAAGCTTTAATTAGTGATCAGGGGACACATTTTTGTAACCCTCAATTAGAAAAAGCTTTGCAAAAATACAGAGTAACTAATAAGTTATCTACTGCTTATCACCCTCAAACCAACGGACAAACTGAAGTGACCAATAGAGCTATAAAACATATCTTGGAAAGATCGGTTGGATATAACTCAAAAAATTAGTCTGAAAAGCTCGACGATGCATTGTGGGCATTCAGAACCACCTACAAAACACCTACTGGATGCACCCCCATTAGATTAGTTTATGGAAAAGCTTGTCACTTGCCTATGGAGATCAAACATAAAGCATATTGGGCACTAAAACAATGTAATATGGATCTCACAACTGCAGCAAAAAAATGTTTCTTGGAACTTAATGAATTAATGGAATTGAGAGATGGAGCATACAAGAACACCAGGATCTACATGGAAAGAACTAAGAGATGGGATGACTCTAAGCTTTGATGAGATAAAATTTGTTGATAGAAATAATGCCTAAAAACATTATTAATATTTTTCACATCCTTACATTTTGATAATCACAAAATATAAAAAATTCAATGAAAAATTAAAACATAAACAAGTAATTAGTGGTTAATATGCATTTCAAACTTATAGCACTCCAATGTATGAATAAACAAATGATTGATGCATTTTATGATCAAAGGAAACTTTTATATAATATTGTAAACTTTTTATAAACATCACAAAACATTTTTTACATTTAAAAGAAATGTTTTATTCAAAATAAACATTTTGAATTTCAAATTTTTAGACCTAAAACGGCTAGAAATGGTCCAGTAAACACCTCCCCTGAATATGACAAAAAAGGAGCGTCTAAATAAGGGGAGGCCCCCTTAATTACATGGGTGGCCCCCTTAATCTTAAGGGGGCCGGCACCCTATTTAAGGGGGCCGGCCATAGACTCCGCTCCTCCTTCTTGTCCTATAAATACTAGACTATTCCTCAACATTTTTCTCACCTTTTGCACTCATTCTTTCTGCTCAAAACAGCCTACTTATCCTCTCTAAAATCCTTTGATCATTTAATCATAAAGCTTTGTTTCTAAGTGATCCAAGCTATATTCCTCAAGTGCAAGAGAAGAATACTTCCATCATCAAGTGAAGAAGTATTACACCTTAGTATGCATAGCAATCTTGTTGCATTCATATCACATATTTTGTAAATCTTTTGTAAATGTTGTAAAGTTTTGGTAGTTGGTAGATTGAGTGATTGTTGGTAAGTATACGTTGGATCTTGGTGACCTTTTTAGTAGTGTTAAGAGAGTTGTGATATAAGTAGTGTGGTGAGAAGAAGTTGTGAAGGGTATGAAGGGTGTGAAGATGAAGAAGTTGTGTAGTTCGTGATCAAGGTGTGAAGATAAGTTTGTTATAGTGAAGTTGTAAAGTAGTTTGTGAAGTTGTGAAGATCTGAACTATCGTGAAGTTGTGTTGTGATAGAACTGGTTCTAGCTAAGATAGAAACTCACATCTAGCTTAGTAGTCGAAATTGGATATAAGCACGTGGTGTAACTGGGGGGGGTGTTTTCTCCCTAAATAGATAAAAACATAAGGGAGCTTGTTGACATTGTGAAGAAAAACATCTCGGGTTTGGGTGCTCGGGGAGTGAGTAGGCGAAGAAGAGCTTCGTAACCGAACCACTATAAATCCTTGTGTTGCGTTTTATCTTCCAACTCTTAGCTTTATTTTTACTTCTACATATTTACATTGTTTTATATTGACAAGTATTGAATTCACAAAAAGTCGAATCCTAAGTTTTTAAATAAACAAATATTAAAATTAAAAAAGCGATAAATTATCAACCCCCCCCTCCCCTTTTTAGTTTTCCACATGGTTTGGTTCGACCACCAATTAGGGTGTGTTTGGTTCGACACCAATATTAGGGTGCGTTTTGTTTGTCACCAGATAATGGAGCGTTTGATCTAGGTTATAGCAGATTAGGGTGTTTAGTTTTGTGGTATTTTTAATACAACTAGGATGCGTTGGTGTAGCCGCAACGCTGCAACGAGCGTTTGGCTGCTGTTAACACCTAGCGAGCTGTGATTGTGAGCCGGAGAATCGTAAGGGTGGCGTTGGGGTGGCAGAACCCATAAGGGTGCGTTGGTTTGGCTGGGTAAGCGCACAAGGGGTGTTTGGTATAAAGCAGTTAACACCCAAGGGGTGTGTTTTGGTTATGGCAGTTAGCACTGAAAGGATGCGTTTGGCTTGACAGAAACACCGAAAGGGTGCGTTTGGTTTAACAGAAACCGCAC
>BQNB010109981.1:0-21558 GCA_026074375.1 Tanacetum coccineum
TAATTAAGGTCAAAGTTGAAGAAAAAAGACTTTAAAAAGTCAAAAATGGACACTTAATATGGGACGGAGGGAGTAACATGATAGTACCACATTTGTTAGTTTGCACTTGTAGAGCATAATCCGTAAATATTGTCCGGGTTATGGGTCCTAATATCATTTTCACTGTGTATCAGAGAGGTTTAGACGTAGACAGTCATATGCCTATGGTAGAGAGGGTGTTTTCAGTTCTACCAAAGGGCCTCCGAAGCAAGTAAAATAGTAATTCTAATACTAACAATTTAAAAGATATAAGTAACAAAGAAGAAAATAAATGGTATGTGCGTATAAATTGACTTACTCCAATGAACTCGAGCTCGATTTCGGGTGTGGTTGTGGGTGGTTGTGTCGCAGCAAACGATAAAACCGTTCTCTTTCTAGTGAAAGATATAATGGGTTTTGGAGAACTATTTCTACTGGCAGAGAATTCTGGTGATCGGAGTGGCACCCCAGAAGAAGGTCAAGTTTGAGTGGGGTGATAAACAAGAAGCAGCTTTTCAACTGTTAAAGCAGAAGTTGTGCAGTGCACCAATCCTGGCCTTACCTGAAGGAAGCGAAGATTTTATCGCATACTGCGATGCTTCAAAGAAGGGTTTGGGCGCTGTGTTAATGCAAAGAGAAAAGGTGATTGCTTATGCATCACGCCAACTGAAGATTCATGAGAAGAATTATACGACTCATGATTTGGAACTTGGAGCAGTAGTGTTCGCTCTCAAGATTTGGAGGCACTACCTGTATGGAACCAAGTGCACGGTGTTCACTGATCATAAGAGCCTACAACACATTCTTAATCAGAAAGAGTTGAACATGAGGCAACGTCGTTGGTTGGAGTTGCTCAGTGATTACGATTGTGAGATTCGTTATCACCCGGGAAAGGCAAACGTTGTTGCTGATGCTCTAAGCAGGAAGGAGAGAGATCAACCATTAAGAGTTCGAGCCTTAGTCATGACTATTGGCTTGGATCTTCCCAAACAAATCTTGAATGCTTAGACTGAAGCACGAAAACCAGAGAACATCAAGAACGAAGATGTTGGAGGAATGTTGGTTGAAAACACTAAAAATCCAGAGGCGATTAGGACAGAAAAGTTGGAACCCCGTGCGGATGGAGCTCTATGCCTCAATGGCAGGAGTTGGCTACCCTGTTATGGCGATTTGCAGACTGTGATCATGCACGAGTCCCACAAATTGAAATACTCTATACATCCGGGTTCCGACAAGATGTACCAAGATATGAAGAAGCTATATTGGTGGCTTAATATGAAAGCCGACATCGCCACCTATGTTAGTAGGTGTTTGACATGTGCTAAAGTCAAGGCCGAACATCAAATGCTATCAGGATTGTTAGTACAACCCAAGATACCTGAATGGAAGTGGGACAGTATCACTATGGATTTTTTCACAAAGCTCCCTAAGACGTCGCAAGGCTACGACACCATTTGGGTGATTGTTGACCGACTCACTAAGTCTGCATTTTTCACACCAATAAGAGAGACTGATCCTATGGATAAACTTGCAAGAATATACCTAAAGGAGGTTGTCACGAGGCATGGAATACCTGTTTCAATCATTTGTGATCGCGATCTGAGGTTCACATCTAACTTCTCGAGGTCACTTCAGAATGCTTTAGGTACTAATTTGGATATGAGTACTGCGTACCATCCATAAATAGACGGGCAAAGCGAGAGGACAATTAAAACTCTTGAGGATATGCTGCGTGCTTGGGTGATCGATTTCGGAAAAGGTTGGGTTAATCACTTACTGTTAGTTGAATCTCTTATAACAATAGCTATCACGCTAGCATCAAGGCCGCACCATTCGAAGCACTTTATGGTCGAAAGTGTTGTTCACCTGTTTGTTGGACCGAAGTTGGAGAAGCTCAAATCCTCGGTCCAGAACTAATTCAAGTGACGACTAAGAAAATCATCCAAATCAAGCAAAGGATGCAAGCCGCTCGTGATCGACAGAAGAGTTACGCCGATCTGAAGCGTAAACCGATGGAATTCCAAGTCGGGGATAAAGTTATGTTTAAAGTTTCGCCTTGGAGAGGGGTCGTACATTTTTGAAAACGGGGGAAGTTAAACCCCAGGTATGTTGGACCTTTCAAGGTGTTAGGAAAGGTTGGAGAGGTTGCTTACAAACTCGAGCTGCCAGAAGAACTAAGCAGGGTTCACAACACATTTCATGTATCCAACTTGAAAAAGTGGTATGCCGAATAACCGTTAGTCGTTCCGTTGGATAGACTTCATTTTGATGACAAGCTTCAGTTTGTGGAGGAACCCATTGAGATCATGGACCGTGAAGTTAAACGGTTGAAGCGAAGCTGCATTCCATTAATCAAGGTTCGATGGAACTCCAAGAGAGGTCCTAAGTTCACGTGGGAGCGTGAAGACCAATTCAAGAAGAAATACCCACACCTCTTCACCAAGACCGCACTGTCGTCAAGTGCTGCATCGTGAGCCTTGAGGACAAGGCTCGTTTAATGGGGGACGTCTATAACACCCTGTGTTTTCAAGTCATTAACGACGTCGATAAATCTACTATTTATCTTTTGTATTGTACGCGTTTGCTTTAAATCATAAACGTTAAGTTAAATCGCATACGCTAAAAATTAGCGTGCAATGTAAACGGGCATCACACAATTAAGCGTTTACATCAATCAAGTATTAAATAATTATTTTGAGAATAATTATGGTCTTCGTTCATTTTGTTTTTATCGGATACGTAAAGTGTATACGTTTCGCGATAAATTGCGTTTAGGCATACCCGGAGCCACGTTAATTAATCTACGCTTCAACAAATACCCACGATTGTACCCAAAACTCAAATTTTTATTAAATTTACCCAAGTTAATATTACTTTACACTTTATTCATTAGAAAATAAAATAATGCATGAATACTTTTAAGTAAACACCTTTTTATACAAAAATTACAACTTGTAACATGTATAACTTTCACTAGATATTGTGTTAAATATCAAAGGCTTCTAGAAACCCATTCCCCCTATCCCACGGCACAACAACAACATTGGAGTCATAGAGCACACATTTTCTTTACAAGTTGGCTTGTACATCACCTTTGCATTAAACATAGCCATACCATGTTTCCTTTGACCAAATTAGTCTTCCTTAAGACCATGAAGTATGTCTTGGACTACTATTGCATTCTTTTTGACTAAGACTTAACCATATAATACTAGTATACATGTAAGAGAACACATACAACACAAAACACTTAGCTAAAAATCAAGCTTTTCTCTCCTTTCTCTCCCTATTAGGCCACGACAAACAAACATCCCCCTTAAGTAAGCATACAAAATTTTTCTACCACCTCATTTACATACATACCTTACCATTCATTCCTAAGATATACTAAGATGTTTCCAAGCATTGGTTAACCACTTTCAAGTAATTATCAAGAAAAGGAAAGCTAGGATTTTATAAAGAAAACTAGGGTTTTCTTGGTTGCTAGCTTTGGTTTTAAGTCTAGAGTCAAGGGTTTAGGCTCTTATTCTCAACATCAATTCATCATCATTAAAGGTATCTAGCACCTTTATCTTTTCATTTCATGAGTTTTTTATGCATATTGTATGTCTTATACTGCAAAATCACCATTTAGACTTTTTAAACATGAAAAAAGGATTTTTACTTATAATTTATGGATTGTTCACTTTTAAACATGTTATGATGTTAATGAGATCATGTTAAAATGGATGTAAAAGGATTATACCATGTTGTTTTGGTGTAAAAATGGATAATTACAAATTAGGGTTTATAAAGGTTTCTTAATATGTTTCAAGTAAAAGTAATGCAAATGACATGTTAATCTTGTTTATGGACTTTTAGTCATGTTATATGGACACTAAAAATATTTTTATAAAATCATTTCTATAAAAGTTACTGTTCATGAGAGAAATATTTATTTTTTTAAACCTCATAAATAAATAGAACTTTCAATTACGAGAACGTGCTCGAAAGAATCGCTAAAAACGGAGCTATAACGAATAAATACGACGTTTACCACGGAATTACGAGTAACTGAAACTATAAAATAACTTATAATCTGTATAACATTAAAAATTACTGTTCATTAGAGGATCAAAAATATGAAAATGTCAAATTATGATAACTCTTCCTAATACGAAAGCGTGGGCATAAAAAATGTTAAAATCAGACTTAAAAAGCGAAAGTTACACCAGTTTTACTACAACGACAATTATAAACGTTTTAACTTATTCAACACATTTTTTCCAAAACAATTAGGTGGATTGGTGGGGGGGGGGGGAATAAGCTTATATAGAATTATCATGGTAGTAATTACCCAATGTGATTAGTACTTATACGACCTTAATTTAAATAGGTTGCATCTGACGATTTGTGTGACGCATTATCTGTGATGCATCTGACGATTTGCTCACTCAAGGTGAGTTCATAGCCCCACGTTTTACATGATTTGTTTTACAAGTTTTTGGGGTGAGAAACATGCAATGTTTTTAAAACGGGACACACGTGGTTAAGTTTCATAATATGATTCTGTGTTGCCTAAGTAGCGATAACCCCTTGTTAGACCCATTATCATGAATATGGGTCAGTTACTGGATTGTGAGCGCGAAAAATGTTTATGAATAATCTATTGGGATTACATCCCCGTTTCCTGTGATTAGCTATCGCTGGCCAAGGAACGTATATCCTTCGAACATAGGATGTTGCGGTTAGAACATCATCACGGCAATGTAGGCCATTATATGGTATTCATTTATGTCTAGCTTAAGTTCATGAAGCTAGGCCAACGTAATTAAATTTATATGATGTCTGCATCGTTGCATTATCATACAACTTGGGAAATCTTGTGGTCCTGACAATATACGAATTTATCAAACCTATGAATCACCACCATTATTGTTAACGTTTTAAAGCAATATTTTTTAGGGGATCAGTAAGCACGAGGTGCAAGGGATACATTGGTGGTTTTGATTTGGATATCATGCATTAAAGATTTTGTCGCATTACATTTTGTATAACTGCTATGGGCTAGAAATCTTTGTATTTTGAACAAGTGGACAAGTGAAGCTTCGGCTTATGTAACAAATACTTTGTTAAATCCAATGTATCAGTTTTAAACGACTTTTTGGTCGTTCTATATACATCTTGTGTTATTGATCTATGAAGTAACACGCCCCGGACCCTTATTCTGCTGCGACCCAATTTGGGGGTGATTGCATATTGGTTTCAGATCCAAGGATATGAGAGAACCAGTTCAAATGTTTTGCTGGTAGCCTATAACCGTTTCAAACATTGAATTCATACAAAGGGTTTTACACTGGACATACATATGTGCATACATTCATTCATACACTACTTGTTGCATTAGTTGGTTGAACTAGATGCATTCATAATTGATATACATGTTATGATATAAATGTATATTACTATAAGAGTCTTATATTAAATACTAATAAAGCTATTTTTGAATTTTCAGATTTATGTCAAGTCAGATCAATTCATCGGGGGTTACATTACACGAGATTCCAGCCTATTAGAGTGTTTATCAACATTGGATCACCGAGCCGATGATCACGATTACCTGAGGCTGCCTGGGGAATTGCCAGAGGACCCATACGTGGAGGCCGCTCTTCAGCCCCACCTTCTCCAGATTACTTTCCTGCCCTGAGGAGCCAGAGCAGGCACAGTACCTTCACAGATGATGTTCCAGGCCCATAGCATGCTGATGATGAGATTGTTGCTGAGGATCAGCCATATGCTGAGGATGCCTCACCTACTTCTCAGTCACCTGACTATGTCCTGGAGTCTGATCCTGAGGCGGACCCAGAGGAGGATGACGATGAGGACCCCGAGGAGGATCCTGTCGATTATCCTGTCGATGGAGGATATGGCTGATGATTGACAAGAGGGTCTCAGAGATATAGGGATGATGTATAATTGACATGGAGGCTGATGAGGATGAGGAGGAGGAGGAGCACTCAGCTCCTGCTGACTCTGCGGTTGTTGCTTTACGCAGCTATAACCAGGCCCCTTCTGCGGAGAGAACAGAGCGATCGAGACTGATGAGTCAGCAGGCCACACCACCACCACACCCTGCATATCGTGTGACAGCTATGATTTCTATTCCAGCTCCAATACCTACACCAGTATGGTCTGATGCAGAGGTTGCCAGACTTCTCGCTATATCTACTCTACCATCATCACCACTCTCCCTATGGTCTTCACCACTTCCCCAGATACCTTCTTCATCACTACCACTATCACCACCCTTACCTGTGTTATCACTAGCACCACCTCCTAGCCCCATTCATTCATTAGGCTATCGAGCTGCTATGATCCGGATGAGAGCCGAGGCCACATCTACTTCCCATTCTTTACAGACCAGATGCACCATCATTAGGGATACCACCACCCTTGCCCATATCAATTCCTACTTCATCACCACCATTGGCTACTACCCCTCTGCTAAGTCGTAGAGATACAAACCGAGGTACCTTACCACCTCCCCCCACACCGGGGGGGGGACCAACACCCCCCCCCCCCCGGAAGAGGTTTAGGTATCGCTCTTAGTCCTGATACAGTGTAGGATAGAGCTCATCTGCTGCTGCTGCTAGAGACTCGTCTGGAGGTCTTAAAGCAGACTAATGGCTTATAGCTACTATGATAAGTCGTGCATCAGGCGTGATCCAAGAGAGAGGTTGGATAAGGGATCACTGACTCCATAGACGAGATAGTTGAGACCCTTCAGGGGGTACCAGTTAGTACTGACACGGAGTTGGGTCCATAATGAACAATATTTGAGACAGTCAGAATGACACGGATGAGATTTACACGAGGTTAGACGATGAGCAAAGTCAGAGACAGCTATTGGCTGGTCAGCTCAATATGTTGTTTAGAGACAGACAAGCACATGCATATACACGTTATCAAATGGAGACAGAGGCTAGATTGTCCAGAGAGGCTTGAGGGCAATCGATGGATGCGAGTGATCTGCCTGCAGTAGTTATGTCACTGCGCAACTACCTTACCCCGGGTTGCATGGCTGATGAATCGCAGTAGACAGGCATGTGATTTTAGAGATGCAGAAGGCAGAACCTCAAGAGATCTGCAGAGATGATAGAGTTGAGGAACAGCTTGATCATAACCCACCAACAGCAGCTTATACAGAACATTGACAATGAATGCAATCATTAACGGGACAGTTGACCACATTACAGGGACATGTAACCACACTACAAGGGACAGGTTACCGCACTAACAGGTCAGCAGGTGACTCTCGCTGGAGGTCTTGCATAGCCATAGCGCCAGAGGATCTGGTATCAGTTCATAGACTAGATCATGTTATGGCTAAAGTCATTTTATATAGCCTACTAAGTATTATGGTTTAATAATCCTGCTAGTAAGAGCATTAGTTGTTATATGTTTATTTTGTAACCTAATCGTTATGATCATTTTGATCTGAACCTTTCATGTATGTTTTATCAATTTATATATGGGAATTGGTTGTATTATAGTCAACGTCAATAATCGAATTTTGTTTATGAATGAATGCGATTTGTTATACTTGTTGTTACAATTAGGTTGTATATTTCACTGAGTGATGGTGATCTCACTTAATTTAACATGTATATGTCATGTCCCTGGTTATGAATTATTAAGAAATCCTAACGGTATTGTATTTTCTGTGATTGAAGAAAATGGACACCAATATGAGCCACAAGTCACACCGGACACTAACAACGCGCAGCGCAGCGAACAGGCAGCAACCCAACGGCAACCACCACCACATCGGTCACTAATGCCCAACATTGAAAGTGCAATGAATTGTGACCAAGGGTGTCACTGCTGCTTTGAGGCCACAAACGTGATGCAAACAGAAAAATGGTGAAGTGACAGCCACAACTTCAGGTCAGGATGAACGGGTTGGCAGAAGGACTGAACGCTTGTTCGAGAATGCAACTTACTACAATTACAAAAGACTTTATGAAGTGAAAACCTCTATATTTCAAAGGCACTGAGGGAGTTGTTGAATTAACTCAATGGTTCGAAAAGATAGAGACTGTTTTCTACATAAGCAACTGCCCTGTGGAAAATCAGGTTAAGTTTTCCACTTGTACTCTTCTAGCATGTGCTCTAACATGGTGGAATTCCCATGTTATGACTATAGTCATGGATGCTGCATATGCAATGACTTGGGCCGATCTAAGAAAGAAGATGACTGACAAGTACTGTCCGAGGAACGAGATGAAAAAGCTCGAGGCTGAATTGTAGAATTTGAAAGTGAAGGGTACTGATGTGATATGGTACAACCAACGTTTCCAGGAACTATCACTGCAGTGATGTTTTAGGATGTTTCGCGAGAGTCAGACAAGATTTGAAAGGAAACTCGGCGGATTACCCGACATGATCCATGGAAACATTGAAGCATCCAAAAGCCGAAACCATGCAAGAGGCTGTTGAAATGGCCACTGAACTAATGGATAAGAAAGTCATCACTATTGCTGAAAGACAGGCTGAGAACAAAAGGAAGTTTGAAAACACTTCCTGAAACAATCAAAACCAACAACAACAAAACAAGAGACAGAACACTGGCAGGGCCTATACTGCAGGGACTGGTGAAAAGAAGCCATACGGGGGAACTAAACCCCTATGCGCTAAATGCAACTATCACCGAAGATTGTCCGAGTGCTCCAAAAGCCACAATGCAACAAAGTTGGCCCATTTTGGCTCATGACTGTATGGAGTGCGTGAATGCCCAAACAATTGCTCAACAATCAGAAGGGCACAGGGTCATTCCAAAAACCTACTTGCTTCGAGTGTGGAGTTTCAAGGACATTACAAAGGGAATGCCCAAAAGCTGAAGAAACAACAAAACCTGGTAATCAAGTTGGTAATGACAGGGCTTCCGTGCAAAGTGTATGTGGTGGGACATGCAGGGACAAACAAGACTCCACACGTCGTGACGGGTATGTCCAGTCCTCACAACCCTATGCTTCTATATTAATTTGATACTGGGCCGATAGGAGTTTTGTTTCTACTGCATTTAGTTTCCCAAATGGATATCAACCATCATACCTTAGATCACTTTATGATTCAAACTAGCTGACGGAAGGATAATTGGGTTAAACACTATCCTAGGGGATTTTGCATATTTAAATCTCCTAACCACCCATTCAAACATAAATTTAAAATGCCCGTAGAACTTGAGATTCGATGCTATAATGGGATGGATTGGTTGGAAAAGTACCATCCAATTCATTTCGTGTGCCAAAAAGAATGCGTTCGTATCCCTGGGGGAAACGTGAAAAACATTAAATGTTCACGGTGACGAAAGCAACCAGGGACACGAGACTCGTCTGCACATTATCTCGTACTCTAAAACACAAGAATACATGCTAAAAGGATGTCCAGTTCTTTTTTGGCATATGCACGTACAAACGAGGTTGAAGACAAGTCAAAGAAGAAAGCGCTTGAGGATGTACCAATGTTCGAGATTTTCCCGAAGTCTTTCCTAAGGACTTGCCGGGTCTTCCTTCGACTCGACAAGTGGAATTTCAAATTGATTTGGTACCTAGTGCTGCACCTGTAGCACAAGCACCTTATCGATTGGCACCTTCTGAAATGAAAGAGTTGTCGGAGCAACTAAAAGAACTATCTGACAAAGGCTTTATAATACCTAGTTCCTCACCCTGTGGGAGCTTCCTATCTTGTCGTGCAAGAAAAAGACGAATCATTCCGGATGTGCATTGATTACCGGGAATTGAATAAACTAACGGTGAAGAACCATTATCCGCTCCCAAGAATTGATGATTTATCTGATCAGCTCTAAGGGTCGAGTGTCTACTCGAAGATCAATCTAAGGTCGGGTTATCACCAACTGAGGGTTCGAGAAGAAGACATTCCAAAGACCGCTTTCAGAACCCGTTATGGCCATTATGACTTACAAGTTATGCGTTTGGCTTGGCAAACACACCTACCATTTCATGGACCTTATGAAATCGGGTGTGCAAACCATAATGGAATAAATTCGTGATTACCCTCTATTGACGATATACTATATAATTAAAAACAAAGCAGAGAGCACTGAAGAGACACCTTAAGCCAATCTAATAATTTCTTAAGAAAGAGGTAGTTGTATGCAAGTATTCCAATGTCAATTTTGGATTCCCAAAGTAAAGTTCCTTGGTCACGTGATTGATAGTGAGGGCATTCACGTAGATCCCGCCAAGATCAATCCATTAAATATTGGACATCTATATCTCGTGGTTGGGTAGTCGCGAGATGAGATTAGGAATGTAGGGACCTAAGCGGCGCCAACTTAGATTCGTCAATTTTTAGGTCTTGCTGGGTATTATCGAAGATTCATTGAAGGGTTTTCGAAGATCTCCAAACCGATGACCAAGCTCACCTAAAGAAGGCAAGTTATGTCTGAGGGATAAACAAGAAGAAACTTTTTCAACCTGTTAAAGCAGAAGTTGTGCATGGCACCAATCCTAGCCTACCTAAAGGAAGCGAGATATTAGCGCATACATATGTATGCTTCAAAGAAGGGTTTAGGCGTGTGTTAAAAGCAAATAGAAAAGGTGATTGGCTTATGTCAACATGCAACTGAAGATTCATGAGAAGAAATTATACGACTCATGATTTTGGAACTTGGAGCAGTAGTGTTCGCTCTTAAGATTTGGAGGCACTACATGTACGAAACCAAGTGCACAGTGTTCACTGATCATAAGATCCTACAACACATTCTTAATAAGAAAGAGTTTAACATGAAGGCAACGTCTTTGTTGGAGATGCTTAAAATGTGATGTACAATTTTTGATTCGTTATCACACCACGGAAAGGCAAACGTTGTGCTGATGCTCTAAGCAGAAGGAGAGGAGATCACCATTAAGAGTTCGACCTTGGTCCAAACTATTGCTTGGATCTATCCAAAACAAATCCTTGAATCTCCAGACTGAAGGCAAGAAAACCAGAGAACATCAAGAACGAGAAGTTTGGAGGAATTTGGTTGAAAAACGCAAAAATCCATAGGCAATTAAGACAGAAAAGTTGGAACCCCGTGCGGATGGAACTCTATGCCTCAATGGCAGGAGTTGGCTACCCTGTTATGGCGATTTGCGGACTGTGATCATGCACGAGTCCCACAAATCAAAATACTCTATACATCCGGGTTCCGACAAGATGTACCAAGATATGAAGAAGCTATATTGGTGGCCCAATATGAAAGCCGACATCGCCACCTATGTTAGCAGGTGTTTGACCTATGCTAAAGTCAAGGCCGAACATCAAAGGCCATCAGGATTGTTAGTACAACCCAAGATACCTGAATGGAAGTGGGACAACATCACTATGGATTTTGTCACAAAGCTCCTCAGACGTCGTAAGGCTACGACACCTTTGGGTGATTGTTGACCGCTCACTAAGTCTGCAATTACACACCAATAAGAGAGACAGATCCTATGGATAAACTGCAAGAATATACCCTAAAGGAGGTATCACGAGGCATGGAATACCTGTCAATCATTATGTGATCGCGGACCCGAGGTTCGCATCCAACTTCTAGAGGTCACTTCCATAATGCTTTAGGTACTAATTTGGATATAAGTACTGCGTATCATCCACAAACAGACGGGCAAAGCGAGAGGACAATTCAAACTCTCAAGGATATGCTGTGTACTTGTGTGATCGATTTCAGAAAAAGGTTGGGTTAATCACTTACCATTAGTTAAAATCCTATTCATAACAATAGTCTATCACGGCTAGCACAAGGCCAACACCAATCGAAAGCACTTTATGGTCGAAAGTGTCGTTCACCTATTTGTTGGACCGAAGTTGGAGAATCTCAAATCCTCAGTCCAAAAACTTAATTCATGATACGAACTGAGAAAATCATCCAAATCTAGCAAAGGAATGCAAGCCGCTCATGATTCAGAAACAGAATAGTTACGCCATCTGAAGCGTAAACCAATGGAATTCCAAGTCGCGGATAAAAGTTATGCTTAAATTTTCACCTTTGGAAAGAGGGTCGTAACCTTTTGTGGCAAACGGGGAAGTTAAACCCTAGGTAAGTTGGAACCTTTCAAGTGATAGGAAAGGTTGGAGAGGTTGCTAATAAGCTTGAACTACTAGAGAGTTAAAGCAGGGTTCACAGTACAATTCATGTAGCCAATTTTAAAGTTTATGTCCAACGAACCGTTACCCGTTCTTTTGGATGGACTTCCTTTGAGATGACACCTTCAGTTTGTCTAGGAAACCCTTCGAAGATCGTGACCGTCACGTTAAATGTTGAAGCGAAGCCGTATTCCATAATCAAGGTAGAAGGAACACCAAGAGAGGTTCGTGAGTTCAACAGTGGGAACGTGAAGACCAATTCAAGAATAAATGACCACACCTCTCACCAAGAACTGCACCATCGTCAAGTGCTGCCATCGTAAGGCTTGAGGTAAAGGCTCGTTTAAAAAACGGGGGAAGTCTATAACACCACCCGTTTTTTCAAGTCATAGACGACGTCGATAAATTTACTATTCATCTTTTGAATTTAACTCGTTGTTTAAATCGTAAATGTAACTCAATCGCGGAGGATAAAAATTACATCAATGTAAATCGGCTTCAAAAACAATACGCATTACATCATTTAAGAATTAAAATAATTATTTTGAAAATAATTATGGTCTTTGTTCATTTTATTTTTGTTATGATGTTAATGAGATCATGTTAAAATGGATGTAAAAGGATTGTACCATTTTGTGTTGGTGAAAAAAATAGTTAATTTACAAATTAGGGTTTATAAAAAAGTTAACTTAATATGTTACAAGTAAAAGTAATGCAAATGACATGTTAATCTTGTTTATGGACTTTTAGTCATCTTATATGGACACTAAAATAAGGTTGTAAAAGGATGGAAAGACTTGTACACTCATGGTTATTGTGTAAAAATGGTTATGTATAAAAATAGTGATTTAAGGTTACTTATGAAAGTTATGGTTTATAAGTGTTATTATGGACTTATAAATTTGGACAAATGGACAATATATGGAACTATGGACTCTAATATATGTATGATATAAAACATATATGGTATATAAGACTTGTGGTAGATTACAAAAGTAGGAAAGTGTAAAAATAAGATTAGTTATGGACTTAACAAATCCATTCAAACTTTCTGTCCAAAATTCGAAAATAAACATATCTATATTATCCTTTTATAAAATACTACATCTCATGACGATTCCAAAAAGCTAAGAAACTTAAAAAACGGATAAATAACGAAAAACTTACGGTAAAAACAAGTTATACGATAAATAAACGGAGTTATAAAAGAATTTTTATAAAACAATTTATAAAAATTATATAAAACAGCAAGTTTAGTATTTTTAACAGATTACACATATTTTTAGGATTCCAAAATGATAAGAAACGAAAATTTTCAATTAATAACGAATGAGTTATGAATTTCGCGAGTTTACGACAATTAATACTTTTATAAAACTATTTTTATAAAAGTTACTATTCATGACAGAAACTTTTATTTTTGTAAACCTCATAAATCATTATAACTTTCAATTATGAGAACGTGCTCGAAAGAATCGCTAAAAACGGAGCTATAACAAAGAAAATACGACATTTACGGGTTTTACGACAACAAAAACGATATAAGTAAACTTATGATCTGGTGTGAACAGTAAAAGTTACTGTTCACCAGTAGGTCCAAAATTTGAAAATGTCAAATTTTGATAACTCGACTTAATACGAAAACGTGAGCGCAAGAAACACCTCAAACGGACTTGAAACGCGAAAGTTACGCCAGTTTTACTAAAACAGTAATTATAAACGTTTTAACTTATTAAACACAATTTTACCAAAACAATTAGATGGTGATCTAGCTATGTAGAATTGTATATGGTAGATGTTAATTACCATGCTTAGCACTTATACGACCTTAATTTAAATAGGTTGCATCTAACGATTTGCGTGACGCATTATCTGTGATATTTGGATTATCAGTAACTCAAGGTGAGTTCATAGCCCCACATTTTTACGATTTCAATGATTTATAACTTTGGGGTGGAAACATGCTTTGTTTTATAAATTGGACGCAAGTGTATATTTTATATTGATTACGTGTTTGCCTAAGTAGCGATAACCCAAGTTGAGCCCATTATCATGAACTGTCAATTGCATAGATGTAGTTGTGAATTACATTATGTGAGCGCGAATGTTATGAATAGATCTATTTGGGATTGACCTCCCCGTTCGGGTGATTAGCTATCACCGGGAACGAACGTTATAGCATGTCGGATTTGGGATGTTTAGGGTTGAACATCTGATCGGGCAGAATAGCAATATTTATTATTGCGAATATAATTGTCGAGCTTCAGTGTCATGAGCTTAGGAAAACGTAATTGGATTTTGTGATGTCTGCATCTGTTGCATTATCACGGGGAAAGTCTTGCGGTCCTGCATATTATAATTTACTAACCTATGAATTCACCAACATTTTTGTTGACGTTTTAAAGCAATGTTTTCAGGTGGTCAATAGGCACGAGGTGCCAGGGATACATTGGTGGTTTTGATTTGGATATCATGCATTAAAGATTTTGTCGCATTACATTTTGTATAACTGTTATGGGCTAGAAATCTTTGTATTTTGAACAAGTGGACAAGTGAAGCTTCGGCTTATGTAACAAATACTTTGTTAAATCCAATGTATCAGTTTTAAATGACTTTTTGGTCGTTCTATATACATCTTGTGTTATTGATCTATGAAGTAACACGCCCCGGGCCCTTATTCCGCTGCGACCCAATTTGGGGGTGTTACAAATTAGTTATGGATATTTTTGTATGTGTCAATTTGGGGTTAGAATGTTTATTGTTAGTTGGTTAAGCATGGGGAAGATTGTTTCATCAATACAGAATGTGTTAGAACATCTTAACATGTCATATAAGTGGATAATCTTGATGATATATTAGTATTCTTTCTTGGCTTGAATTTTTATGCATTTTTGTTGTAGATAGTGACACAATTCCATGATTAAAAGTGCTTCTAAATGTTGATAAACAATTACTAATGATATAATTAAATATGTCGTATGCAACATAATCGTGTTTGTGCATTCTTTTTTAGTGGACCCGATCTAGTAATGTCCCTTTGAGAACCGAACGAGTTAATACTTTTGAGGACCGATCTAGTCGTTTTCTTTAAGGAACTGATCTAGTCAAGTTCCTTCAGGAACCGATCTAGTCAAATCCCTTCAGGAACCAATCTAGTCAATTCCTTTTTGAACCGATCTAGTCAATCTTCTTTGTGAACCGATCTAGTCAATTCCTTTTGGAACCGATCTAGTCAATCTTCTTTGGGAACCGATCTAGTCTATTCCTTTTGGAACCAATCTAGTCAATCTTCTTTAGGAACCGATCTAGTCAAATCCTTTTGGAACCGATCTAGTCGATCTTCTTTAGGAACCGATCTAGTCTATTTCTTTTGGAACCGATCTAGTCAATCTTCTTTAGGAACCGATCTAGTCAAATCCTTTTTGGAACTGATCTAGTCGATCTTCTTTGGGAATCGATCTAGTCAAATCTCTGTTGGAACCGATCTAGTCATCTTCTTTGGAAACCGATCTAGTCAAAATCCTTCTGGAACCGATCTAGTCATTCTTTTTAAGGCCCCCGATCTAGTGAAAGCTTTAAGGAACCAATCTAATCGATATAGACCAAAAACACTTAAGATCAAAATTCCAATTTGAAGGCAAGATTAAAACTTAACTTAGCAGGGTAATTAAAATTGGTTAATTATGCTATCTAAATAAGTTAAAATAGGCTTAAACACAAGGATAAATCAAGGTTAACTAAAATACGTCTTAGGATATCTAATGATCATGATTCCTAAATTGTCATAGAAGTTGCCTTAATCCCATAAGTAAATAAATCTATCTAAGTTTCCATTCAGAGGACTATATCTTTACAAGTGCTAAAAGTCTTAAGGACCTAATTTTCACATCATAATAAAGTATTCACATAAAAAGTCTATATAGTTATACATAAACTTGGTTTTATATAAAAAATGTATTGATTCTTTCTTAAGCAGAACCATGGACATCACCAGAGCTGAACAAATTGCATTAGATGATGCTTTAGTTTCTCCTACCAACCGACTCAAGATTGGCAAAAGTAATTTTTGACTAAGCTTAGACCTCAAGTCCAAAGAAGCAACTCTTTAAGTGTTCTATGATGTTTTGAAACTCACTCCCTTCTACAAGGCATTCCAAATCACGTCGGATGTTCCAGAAATTTACATGCAAGAGTTTTAGGCCACTGCTACAGTTCATCATCACTCGATTCGTTTCAAGATGAACAATAAGAAACATATTGTAAATCTTGAGTACTTCAGAGAAATGCTTTAAATAAGCCCTAAACCCCCTAATCAGCAATTCGAGGAACTACCCTATAAAGAGGCAATTCTTACATTTCTAAGAGATCTTGGTCACAGTGGTGAGATTAAAATGATCACCGATGTCAATTTCAACAAGTTGCATCAACCTTGGAGATCATTTGTTGCGGTTATCAACAAATGTCTGAGTGGAAAAAGTACCAGATATGACAGTCTTCGACTATCTCAAGCTTAAATCCTCTGGGGGTATGTACCATAAGAAGAACATAGACTATGCCTACCTTATGTGGGAAGATTTCGTTTATCAAGTAGAGAACAAGAATGTCAAGAAGAGTAATGATATGTACTACCCTCGCTTCACCAAAGTCATCGTCAACTTCTTCATGACTAAGGATCAGTCAATTCCAAGACGGAACAGTGTAAATTGGCACTATGCCAGGGATGACTACATGTTTACCACGATAAAGGTTGTCTCCAGGCATGAGGATACACAACTGTATGATGCCATTTTTCTTAATGAATTGACGAATGAAGACATCAGAAACTCCAAATCCTACAAATAGTACTATGCCATTGCTTCTGGTGCTGAACCTCCAAAAACTAAAGCAAGAGTCAAGAAGAAGCAAGTTGGATCTGACAAGACAAAGACTCTTCCAACTACTAAAGGCAAAAGACTCAAGTCTTCAGCAAAGGCGGCTAAACCTGCCAAGAAGAAGCAACCCGCAAAGACGTCTAAAGCTAAAGGTCTAACGGTGCTATCTGAGGTTGCTTTAACAAAAGCTGAACAAATAAAGCTAGCAACAAAAAGAAGTCTAATACAAACTCACAGCTCTCACACCAGCGGCTCAAGCGCAGATGAAGGAACTGGTAGTATACCAGGGGTTCCCGATGTACCGACTTATGAATCTGATGATGAGCAAATCTCTTGGAAGTCAAGTGAAGAAGACGATGATGATGAAGTTAATGTGAGTGAAGACGAAGATGATGAAAATACAGATGATGTTGACAAAGATGATGAAGATGACGATGCTGATAATCAAGATGATGAAAATCCAGATGATGCAAATCAAGATGATGATGATGAGCAAACTGATTCAGATAACGATGGTGATGACTTTGTTCACCCTAAGCTTTCCACTCATGATGATGAAGCAAGACAAGATGATGAAGTAAATGAAGAAGAACGTGATGAAGAAAGTGATGATGAAAGTAATGAAGACATTGATGAAGAAGTTCAAGGTGCAAATATTGAGGAAGAGGAGACGCATGAAGAGGATGAAGCGAATGAGTTATACATGGACATGAACGTTAATCTGGAGGGAAGAGACACTGAAATGACAGACGCTCCACTACCTAATGTTCAAGGAACTCAAGTAACAGAAGATACTCATGTGATAATCACCGCTTCGGTTAATCCTGAAGGTCAACAGCAGAGTTCTTCTGTGTCATCTGGCTTCGTTTCTAACATGCTCAACCCTAGTCCAGATACAGGTATTGACTCAATATTTACTCTTAACACTAAGGCAACTTCACTGATAGATGTTCCGGTCACCACTATTGCTGAGCCACCTCTTTTGTCTGCAACAACTCTTCATCCACCACCCACTCCTCTCATCACACATCAACAACAAACACTAGTTTCGACACCACCAACTGTTCCAAGCTCCTCACTACAAGATCTTCCCAACTTTGGCTCTTTATTCGGGTTTGACCATAGACTAAAAACTTTGAAAAACAACTTCTTAGAGTTCAATCAAACGAATCAATTTGTTGCAGCAGTTTCTTCAATTCCCGGCATTGTTGATGCGTACCTTGCCAACAAGATGCATGAAGCCGTCAAAACAGCTGTTCATTTACAATCCGAAAGACTCAAAGATGAAGCTCAAGCTGAAAATGCAGACTTCCTCAACAAACTTGATGATAACATTAAGAAAATAATCAAGGATCAAGTCAAGGAACAAGTTAAAGCTCAAGTCTCTAAGATTTTGCCGAAAATTGAAAAGATTGTCAATGAACAACTCGAAGTTGAGGTTCTGACTCGTTCATCTAATGAATCTAAGACATCTCATGCTGTAGCCGCCAACCTATCTGAATTAGAGCTGAAAAATATTTTCATAGACAAGATGGAGAGCAATAAGTCAATCCACATATCTGATGAACAAAGGAATCTCTACAAAGCATTGGTTGTCGCTTACGAAAGTGACAAGCTCATACTTGACACTTATGGAGACATTGTTTCATTTAAAAGACATAGAAATGATAAGGATACAGACGAAGAACCCTCCACTGGATCAAACCGGGGGTCCAAGAGAAAAAAAGCTGGAAAAGAACCAGAGTCTACCAGTGCACCAAAGGAAAAGACCTCCAAGACAACTGGCAAGTCAACTGAAAGGTTCAAATCTCATCACAAGTCTGTTGGCGAGTCTGCTCAAGCAGAGGAGCCAATACGCACTGCCTAAGATTTGGAAGTACCCGCACATCAAGAGTTCGAAACAGGAGTTACTGAAGATCAACCTAATGAAGAAACCTTTCAGCATCCTGATTGGTTTCAGAAAACAGCAAAACCTCCTACTCTTGATCGTGATTGGAACAAGACTTTGCCTGATGCTCATGGACCTGTTCAACCTTGGCTAAGATCTTTGTCCCAGATGGACGATCTACGTGATTCGTTTAATGAGCTAATGGACACTCCTCTTGACTTCTCAGCATTCGTGATGAACCGGCTTAAGGTTGATACTCTAACTCCTGAATTGTTAACCGGTCCAACATTCGAGCTGATGAAGGGATCATGCAAGAGTCTGATAGAACTTGAATGTTTCCTGGAAGAAGTCTACAAGGCAACCACTAATCAATTAGACTGGATCAACCTTAAAGGCCAGCAATATCCACATGATCTGCGAAAGCCACTACCATTGATACCTAATTCCTGAGGTCGTCAAGTCATTCCTTTTTATCACTTCATCAACAACGACCTTGAATATCTAAGTGGTGGTGTCTCAAGCTGAAAATATGCAACTTCCGTGACAAAGACCAAGGCTGCAGATTATGGGCACATCAAATGGATTGAAGATTTGGTCCTCAACAGAATGTGAAGTCAAGTGCCGATTAGCTACGACAAACATGTACTCTGGGGAATCTCACATTGGGGGCGAAAACGACAACAATTCTATGGATTTGTGGTTAACAGGGAATCTGCTCGAGATGTATACTCCAAACGCAGAATCATTGCTGTCACAAACCTTCAAATAGTCAAATGGCATAATTACAAGCATTTGGATTGGATCATTGTTCGTAGAGATGATGACAAGCTGTACAAATTCAAAGAAGGCGACTTCAACAGGCTTCCCATTCAAGACATAGAAGACATGCTGCTTCTTCTTGTTCAAGGCAAATTGATAAATCTCACTATAACGCCTAGCTTTTAATGTCTCCTTGCGAATGTTTACAAGAAGCATTGTCATCCAAAGGCTTGTGGAAGATCTTCAATTAGGTGTCAAAAGTTACCAAAAGAAGCTCAACCTCACAAAGTCGGACACGCACAGATCATATCTTAAACGAATGGAAGCTTATACAACATACTCCAATCCTAGAGGTTTCATTTACCAGAACAAAGACAAGAAGAACAGATTGATGCGTATTGATGAACTACACAAGTTTAGTGACGGTACACTCAATGATGTTCGGACTGCTCTTGATGATCGTCTAAAGGGAATTCGGATGAAGTATCTGCCTCAGACTATCTGGAGACAAAGTGATAGAGATAAAGCAGGAGCTATGATCCAGGCAATTGATAAACAGCTAAAGACCAGGAGGATTATGCGGAGTTTGGAGAAATTTGTTGGTGGGAGACCGTACGAGGGTGACTTTCGGCTGCTGCAAAGGACCATATGATTTATCATATGATGTCCTCATCATAACAGGTCATTCCTCGTGAATAATTAAAACTTGTGAATTTGTATATATGTAGTGTAGACATTATGGTGATAATAAGGAGTGCTCGAGTACAAAATTTTCAAGAATTTCTTAGTAAATTCAAAAAATTTCAAATTATTGTACTCAGCACTGTCTTATATACCCTCATAAATTAAGGGGGAGCATAAAATGTTCCTTATAGATTGTGTGTAACATTTTATCCCAGAACGTTTAATCAATTGATATCCAAAATATCAAGGGATTAACATTTTGGATAAGGGGAGAAAATGTGATTAAACTGCATCTAATTTGTATTGAAATATGATTGAATAAAATGGACTCAATGCACTCCACACTTAGCAGGTACTACGATTACGATGCACATGTTAAGGGGGAGCTTTTAGTGATGATGAAAAACTCTCAAAGTGTAAATCTTTTGATATTTATATCAAACACTTTGATTGAACTTTTCAATGATTTTGGATTTGATTATGATGGAATACCCGAAAGACCAACCATGTACTTAAATTTATGGAGTTATAAGGTGATTAGGTATAGGTATTCAAATCCTATGATCCAGCCAGAACCGGAGGGATCTACCCAGAGATATCCACTAGATAGTGTAGAAGTCCTTAGGTATGATACAAAAGGAGAAAAAGTGAGAATTGGGAAAAGTGCCGACTGAGATGGAGCTAGTACTAGAACAAACCCAACAAGGTACTAGTTATGAAGTCTCGGTAAGCGCTGAAGGAGTTGAAGAATTAAAAAGAAAAGTTAAGATAAAGGGTGAAAATAAAGAAGCCCTCCTTATACTTAGGTAGAAACTTGGTCAATACATATGCTATCAAGAATCACAAAGATGATTGCTGACATTGAAGACTGACATCATGGACCCAGTGATGCAATGCACAACCCTCCCTAGCCACTCAAGGTCTCTCAAAAGACTCTTGTTTCATTTCTCACAGAGATTACATGTATTTATATCAACTTTCTCACTCTGAGTTAGTTGATATTGAAAAGGTGGCAGTCTGCTCCAGCCTCCGATCACTAAAACAAAAGTGCACAATTGAGTCTAGAGCCAAAAGAGATCATCCATAAATCTTATTAGGACACTTGTCAAAATAATGCTTGTTATCTCACACAATGTGAATAACGAGAAAATATAAAGAGTCCTATGCATTATCCTTGTGATTTTGCTAGAACATCCGAGTGATACT
>BQNB010109982.1:7272-18020 GCA_026074375.1 Tanacetum coccineum
ACAAGTGTCAACTAATAGGGTTTTAGAGTTCTTACACTTGGATTTGGTTGGTTCATCCCTAATTCAAAGTTACATAGGCAACTTCTATACTTTAACAATTGTGGATGACTATTCAAACTACACTTGGGTTGTGTTTGTAGAGTCTAAGGATGATGTCTTAGAAAAGTTTAAAATATTATCTAAAAAGCTTGAAAACCTACATAATTGTTCTATTGTTTCAATTTTAACAAATCATTGCAGCGAATTTGATAAATTGCAATTTGGTAGCTTTTGTGAACAACATAGAATGTCTTATAATTTGTTGGGCCCGTTCACTTCTCAATCGAATGAGATTATTGAAAGAACACATCTCAAGTTAAGAAAAATGAGTCGTGCTATGTTAGCCGAGCAATCCATTCCACAAAAGTTTTGGTGTCATGCATTAGAAACGGTAACATACATCTTTAATAGGGTTTATATTAGAAAATTCATTAATTAAACACCCTACGAAATCCTTAGAAATAGGAATCCGTCATTAGAGTACTTTAGGGTCTTTGGTTGCAAAGTATTTATACTTAACACTAAAGTACATCTCACCCAGTTCGATCCAAAGTCGTACGAATGTGTGTTTTTAGGATACTCTAAAACTAGTAAAGCATACTTAGTGCTTAAAAATGAAACAATAAGGCTTGAGGAATCTCTTAAAGTTACCTTTGATGAGAGCTTGCCTGAGCCCAAGTCACCTTCTTTGGTAGAAGATGATAGGGTTGGTGAACCCATAGTTCGATATCTTAATGGGTCGTCGTCATTACAAGTTAATGTTTCAGATGAAGGCTATCCTAAAAGTCTAAAAGAAGGTAGAGGTCACCCAATAGAACAAGTAACTGGTGAGTTGAATGAGAGGACACTTGTGACATCCGTCAATTTTAAGGTCAGTAACCGAAAGCAAACGTATGATAACTGACTCTTTTGATTATATGTCGAGTCACTTTTAAGTGGTCATACTATTTTTAGCATTCAACGCTTGTTTTACTAGGAACCCTAGTTATACGAACGCACCTTTTACCTAACGATCCTAGTTAATGGTCCTAACGACCAACGATATGCTCAAATAACATTATAACAATGACAAAACACATGCGAAAAACATAATTTAACAAAATCATAAACAATCTCAAAAATTACATTTTTACGACACTTTACGTATTTACCGAATGTACACAACTTATACATTTTAACTTATACCTTTTAACCAATACTTACACTATCATAATATAACAAAAAAAATTATAAACCACTTCTTCACCTCTTGTTTTGGATGACCAAAACCACCTACACACACATCCATAATATTTCTTTCTAAAGGGACACTTGTACAACCATAGTAACACTTGTCTTCAACTCTATTTCTTATCAACACACCTCATCCTACCTCTTACAACTTATGCATGCAACTAGATCTCCAAAACTTTCTTCCTTTGGTCCTTGTGCTACTGCCATGACCTAACCACAGCCATAACACCATCATTTTTAATTATTGGGAGCAAAATCAAAGGTAAAACTCATGGTGCAAGATGACTTGTATGTCTCTTGTACCAAAACTCTTTAAAAAATGAGATTTTCTTGACTTTTCTTGCATGTTTATGCATTCTTTTGTAAAATCTTTATAGATAAATTATTTTCTTGGTAAAATACTCTTAAATGAGTGATAATAATGTACAAAAAAATTGGTTTGTTTGTTTTAAGTTTTGCTACAAGATCTATGCAAGAAAAGTGACTTAAAGTCTTGATTTTCAAAAGTTATGACACTTCTTGTAAGTTTTTATGTAAAATAGCCTTTTAATTCATGAACCCACTGAGATTTTTAGATTAAATTGATGTTAAGACTTGTATAAAATGATTTTAGGAGTTGGTTGGGTCGTTTTTGCATAATGGGTTAGTAGTTGGACTTGTTTTAGTCAATGTTATATTTCAATCAGCCCCTATTTCATTTTTAGGTCATATTGAATGGAGCATAAGTTAATGATAAATGAATGTTTGGACATGATTCCAGAGCCTACAATCAAGTACTTTGAGTCTAGTTTCCATAAATGTAAGCTTTGTAAAAATATGAGGTCGTTTGTTTAGTGAAATTTGCTAAATGGTGAAAGGTGTCAAATCTGCCCGAAAATCTCTTTTCAACCCTTGTACTAAAATGATCATAAATCATAAACCACGATGAATCTATGATTGAAATTAATATGGGAGACACTTGTAAGGTTTATTTAGAGTCTCCCATTAGCCTAACTCATAAAACCTTGATTTAGACCTTCTGATCATTAAAATACTTTTATATGTCCAGATTTCGCCATTTTTGGAGTCAGGTATAAATGGTCGGGTATAAGTCCTTGATAAATTTTGGGAAAATTCATGGACACACCTAAAACATGGATTTTTTACCTGGAGCAGTAGCTTGACCATAAAATTTAGTAGAAATTTTGCTTTGTGATAAAAGTGACTTTGGAAATAAATGAGAACACAAGACGTAACAAATGAACCTTAATATTGTCCGAGCATATCATATAGGATCTAATTAGGTATATTTATTTACCTTAGGTCTCGGGTAGAAGGGTGCGCATTCGTTGGGTTGCCTACTTGTTTGTGATTTGCCAGGAAATTATCGTTTTGCTCTAACTTTTGAGGTGAGTCTCTCACAGCCCCTTTTTTACATGTTTAAAATGTTTTAGGGTGAAAAGCATGATGTGTCATATTGCTATACTCTTACTTTTAAGTATTTAAACTTTTGAGCATATTCGAACTTGTTTTGAACATATGGAACTTGAGTTGAACTTATTGAACTTTGAAAACGTGTTGAACTTGAACTTGATATGTATGTTATTGTATGCTTGGAACCCGCCACTACTTTTAGCTCATTATCCCCCACATCGGATTATAGACTCAGTAATTATGGATAGTGCTATTAGGAGATTAGCCCATCCTCACTCCTCGCACAAGGGTGCATAGTACTAAGTGTTTGTGCCACACTATACAACTGGAACTTGATTGGATGTTTGGAACGGTTAGGCTAAATACGTTTAAGTAGTGCCTCGCATAAACACCTAAGCAGACATCTATGTAAATTTGATTTGTATTACGTTTACTTTATTTAATAGGAACTGTTTTGAAAAACTGTGATTTGTTTGTACCTAACATCTTGTTTGAAATTGATTTTAGGTTTGACAACTGTTTTTTTGATACTCGTGCCAGTGATTGGCAAACTATTATGGATGTCTACTCATGTTATCAACTATATTGGTGTACAAAAGCTTGAGAACCACCCAACTATTTTGATAGTTACACCCATTTTATCATGCTTTTTTTATGACTTTCCTAAATGGAAACTTAGTGTGATTGCATTTGAGCCTGTTTAAGATGTCTATTTTCTTCCAAGTTATTGTCTTTGGGTGATCCATGTTCGGAAGAAAAACTACTATGTTGTCGTTGTACTTTTAAACTTGTACCTGAATTGTTGTAATCCGTATAACTTTCTTTTACTTTAACTCATGTATGGTGTTTTGTCTATCATCTTATGTGATGCTTATTAATATGTTACACCTCGCGTTTCCGCTTTGGTGGGGTGTGACAGATTGGTAATTAAAGCCTAAGGTTAGAGAGGACGCCGATTTTTCTAAAATAAAATTCCGAACTATAATCAAAATGATTTTCTTTTTCTAAAAACACCAAACATGAAACGAGTCAACTAGTCCGAGTGGTTGCATCATTATACCTCAATTAGACATAACTTGATCAACTATGTCTAATTTAGGTAGTATCATGCAACACTGGTATAGTCATTATTTTAAACGAGTTTAAAAAACCGACTTTCCACTTTAGTCACTAAAAAGCATACTAGGAATTATATGCACCATACAATGCATACTTTTAGATGTCCACTATTTGCGCTTAAATACATCATGCTTTATTCTGATTTAAAATTTATATTATGAGTTTTCTTTACTCGGTTACTGTTAGACACATGTCCCTAAGCACGTTGTTATTACGGACACCGTTTATGTCCCATAGATCGTCTTTACATGCTGATGTTTCCGTGAATAAGTCACAATGTACACTCAACTACTCTTTGTATCCTTACCCTGCATAACACCTTAAGGTGGACTTGTCGATAGATTCCGAGTCAGAGCTAGAGGTGAGCGACAGGTGAACTACGTATGTACGACATGTAGAGACTGATCGGGTCTTTCTCTATTATAAATTATGTTCGACCTATATTCTGATCATGTCTTGTCTTATTTCATCATACCATTAAGCTAACCGTTTTGGCTGCGAACGTAAGCATTATTTACTTGTTCGTAAGCACTGTGTTCAGTCATTCAAGATTGTTTCTGAGTGACCCCAGAGTTGAGTCAATTTTTCAAGACCATTGAGCCTTTTACTAACTTCTACATATGTTCTTGACAGTCTTGTTTAATGATTTGAGAAATTAAGATTCAAAGTTCTACATGTCTAAAGGCCTTTGAAGAATTTGCTACGAGAAGTGCAAAAGTTGGATCTGTGATATGGATAATCATTCAACCACTCTATAATTCTATGCTATTATTAATACCTAAGTTTCTAAGCGAACTTTTACCTTAATCCAATATTTCGATCTCAATAATGACACAAAACTAGTTTTTTCCCCACCACTTCTTTCTGGCATTTAATAGGTATATTACCCTCAAGAACTATTGCAAGCAATTATTTCTCATCCACTATGTGGATTGACATCGTCTTATCATAGAAACATGTTACTTAAACATTTTGTTCTTGAAGATGTTTGATGAGACATATTACGTCATTAGTTACCTTAGGAGCAACTCGCCTTGGAGTGTTACCACTCTATTTGTTTGTTGTAAGAACCATTTCGCATAGAAAACATATTATGAGATAAAAGGATGATATGAAACAATAACCTTATACATGGAACTGGTTAATTGTGTAACCATGATAACAAGTATTGTTCTGGCGTTCGTGTTTTAGAGATGATACTTATTTGGAGGAGTCGAAGTCCTTGGTAATAAAACAACGAAAAGGGAATACTTTTTTGACACTTCTGTTTTTAAAAAACAAGATGAACTAGAATTTTTCAATGGCTACATAATCGTTAAGACCAAACTTTGTATTCATAAGGCACATTAAACATCAAATTTCGTTGAATCTTATTATTCAAACCAACATTTCAAAAAAAATGTTTTTATTAAAAATGTATAATTTCTTTCGAACACGTTTTCTTGTGTGTTTAGTTATATACCATCAAAATTTTTGAAAAACTTTATTACAACTCAAAATCTCAAAAATCATTATTTCGACTTTAACTTTTCTAAAAAAAATAAATTAATAATGATAATTTTTTGTTATACATTATGGTATACTTTAAATACATTTTTTGGTCAAAACACTTGTTTAATTAAGATTTATGTTGGAAACCAACCTTGTTTTTAAGTTACTACGAAATACAAAATTTTTGGCAGACATATCTTTTTGGATGATAATTATTGATGGGACTTTTGAAACTATATATGTGAAAAATTATAACACTACCTCTGTGTTTTCAAGTCATTGACTACGTCGATAAATGTACTATTTATTTTTAGTGTCGAACCTTTTGCTTGTAATTCATTAATTTAAGTAAAAATCTGCGTAAGCTTAAAAATTAGCGTCAATGTAAACAGGCATCAATCGATTAAACGTTTGCATCAAGCAAGTATTAAATAATTATTTTGAGAATAATTATGGTCTTTGTTCATTGTATTTTTATTGGTTGCGTAAATTGACTACGTTTCGCGATAAATCGTGTTTAGGCATACCCGGAACCACCAAAATTTTTCTACGCTTCAACAAATACCCACATTTATACCCAATACATAAAAACTACAAAAATATGTCACATATATCTCCTTTAGGCCGGATCATATGCAAAGGATACAAAGAAATCAACAACTGTCTTTGTACTTCTATCTCATTAAAACCTAGTCATTTCATGTCTTTCTTTGACCAAAGACCAAGGACAAGCTTCCTTAAGACCATGGGAGGTGTTTTTGACTAGCAAATGCATGCTTTTTGACCAAGACTATCATATATACATGTATACTAGTGAAGAGAACACATAGATAGCTTAAACACTTAACCAAAATCACAAAAAACCTCTCTTCCTCCCTTGAATAAACACCAATACCAAATCCATATCAAATTTTATACAACCTATACACATCTACACACATATAATCTAAGGTAACAAGAGGTTCCAAGCATTGGTTAACTCAATTTCAAGGATTAAAACAAGAAAAGATAAGTAAGGGTTTCATTTGGAATCTAGGGTTTTGCATTGGTTTATAATCTTGGGTATTAAAGTCTAAACACTGGTTTAGCACTTATATTCCATATCATCTACATCATCTCATTAAGGTTATCTTAAGCCCTTAACTTTTCATTTATATGATTATATGAATATGTGATGTTTATATAGTGAAATCACCATTTAAGATTTTTAACATGTAAATGGAATTATTACTTGCAATGGTCATTTTGTACACAAATCCATGTTGTTTTATACTAATATCATGTTATAAGATGAGAAAATATTGTACCATTTATTTTGATGTAAAATAATTAACTACAAATTAGGGTTTATAAAAGTTTATTCATAATATGTTTTCAAGTTAAAGAAATACAAATGACATGTAAGGAGTAAATATAGGACCTATAGTAATGTAATATGATCATTCAAATAAGGATATAACAAATGAGAATACTTGTATACTTATGGATAAATATGTCAAAAGTATCAAGTATAAAACATAAAAACAAGGTCAAAAATGGACATAATGTAAAGTTATTTACACATTCCTGTCCCAAAAGTGTTAAAAAAACAATACATATTTTATTTATTATAAAAAAAACATTTTACGACGATTTTCTGACAAGGTATTGAAACTTGTCAAACGGATTAATAACGAAAAAGTTACGTTAAAAACGAGTTATACGTTAATTAAACGGAGTTTATAAAATAACTTTTATAAAACATATATCAAACAGGCTAGTTTGAATATTTTTAACAACTAATCCATATATTTAGGATTCCAAAATGATCAGAATCGAAATTTTTAAATTAATAATGAACAAGTTAAGATTCGCTAGATTACGACAATTAATACTTTTTATAAAACTTTAATTTTTATAAAAGTTACTATTCATGACAGAAAATTTACAATTTTGAAAACCTCATAAAATTATAGAACTTTCAATAAGCGAAACGACCTCGAAAGAATCGTTCAAAACGGAGCTAAACGAATAAAATACGATATTTACGGTTTTACTACATAAAATATCGTTTTAAATAAAAGGTCACTTCGTTTGATGAACAGTAAAATAACTGTTCCCCATAGGTGCAAAATATTGAAAATGTCCCCCAAATTATGAAAACTCGTCCTAATACGAAAGAATGGGCAATAAGAAAACGTTAAAAATCAGGCGTAAAACGCAAAAGTTTATGCTAGTTTACTAAAACAATAATTATAAACTTTTTTTACTTATTAACTAAAATTTTACCAAAACCATTATTTGGAGATTGCACTATAAAGAACAATCATTGGTTATCAAAGTAACTATATTACTAGGTAGTTTCATAATGATGCCTTCTCGGGTGGCGTATCGACGAGTTGCAGGATTACGATTTAAAGTGTCCTATCTCCTCGAACGTCATGTCATGACCTCTTAAATTATGATAGACCAATGCATAGTACGATTAACATCTATACGAATCCATTCCATTTAATTAATTAAAGTACTTCGGTACTTATATACGAACCTATGATAAATTTAGGTTGCATTCGATTCTTTAACGTGACGCTTTAATCTGCGATAATTATTACAACTCAAGGTGAGTTTCATAGCCCCACATTTTTTACGATTTCAATGATTTAACCTATGGGGTGGGAAACATGCTTTGTTTTATAAATTGGACCGCACAGTAGGAATATTTTTATAATGATTACATTTTCCTAAGTAGCGATAACAAACCCAAATAGAGGGACGCCATTATCAAGAACGTCCAATTGCATAGATGTAGTTGTTAATTACATTATTTGAGCGTTGTATGTTAGAATAGATCTATTTAGGAAACGACCACACCCATTCGTGTGACTAGCCTATCACTAGGAACTAACGTTATATCATGTCGAATTAGGGATGTTTATGATTAAACATACCGTAATGGGCATAATTGCAATATTAAAATATAAATTGCAATTTAATGCCCATCCGATGTCCTAACCCTAAACACCTAAATTCGAATGCCATAACGTTCGTTCCCGGTGATAGCTAGTCACCCGAACGGGGAGGTCGTTTCCCCAAATAGATCTATTCATAACATTCGCGCTCACATAATGTAATTAACAACTACATCTATGCAATTGACAGTTCATGATAATGGGCTCAACTTGGGTTATCGCTACTTAGGCAAACATGTAATCAATATAAAATATCCACTTGCGTCCAATTTATAAAACAAAGCATGTTTCCACCCCATAGTTATAAATCATTGAAATCGTAAAAATGTGGGGCTATGAACTCACCTTGAGTTCTGATAATCCAAATATCGCAGATAAAGCGTCACGTAAAAGATCGAATGCAACCTAAATTATCATAGGTCGTATAAGTACCATGTACTTCGATTAACCAAAATCATATATTCCTATATAGCTCATCATACTATCGTTCGGGCTATCATAATTTAAGAGGTCATGTAGTGACGTATGAGGAGCTAGGACACTTTAAATCGTAAATCCAGCAACTCGTCGATACGCCACCCCGAAGAGGCCTCATTATGAAACTCCCTAGTAATATAGTACTTTGATAACCACATATAATTCTATATTGCTCAATCACCAACTAATGGTTTTAGTAAAATTACGTTTAATTAGTTAAAACGTTTATAATTATCGTTGTAGTAAATATAGCATAACTTTTGCGTTTTAACCCTGATTTTGCCGTTTCTTATTCCCACGCTTTCGTATTAGGACGAATTATCATAATTTGACATTTTCCTATTTTTGACCCTTTGGAAACACCTTAGAATGTCTTAAGAATGATGCATGTAGATGTGTATAGGTTGTATAAAATTTGGTATGGATTTGGTATTAAGGGGTGTTTGAGCCGTGGCCTAAAGGAGAGCCAAAGGGAGTGTTTAATGAACACTGAAGTACAAAGACTAACGGTGTGGTCTTGGTATGTTTGAGCCGTGGCCTGAAGTACAAACGGTGTGGTCTTGGTGAAGAGGTGTGGGTATTTCTTCTTGAATTGGTCTTCATGTTCCCACGTGAATTCATGACCTCTCTTAGAGTTCCATCGAACCTTGACTAATGGGATCCGGCTTCGCTTTAACCGTTTAATTCACGGCCCACTATTTCTAATGGTTCCTCAACAAAATGAAGCTTGTCATCAAGATGAAGTCCATCCAACGGAACGGCTAATGGTTCGTCGGCATGACACTTTTTCAGGTTGGACACATGGAATGTATTATGAACTCTACTCAGCTCTTCAGGAAGCTCGAGCTTGTAAGCAACCTCTCCGACCTTTTCTAACACCTTGAAAGGTCCAACATACCTAGGGTTTAACTTCCCCCGTTTGCCAAAACGTACGACCCCTTTCCAAGGCGAAACTTTAAGCATAACTTTATCCCCGACTTGGAATTCCATTGGTTTACGCTTCAAGTCAGCGTAACTCTTCTGTCGATCACGAGCGGCTTGCATCCTTTGCTTGATCTGGATGATTTTCTCAGTGGTCTCTTGAATTAGTTCTGGACCGAGGATTTGAGCTTCTCCAACTTCAGTCCAACAAATAGGTGAACGACACTTTCGACCATAAAGTGCTTCGAATGGTGCGGCCTTGATGCTAGCGTGATAGCTATTGTTGTATGAAAACTCGACTAATGGCAAATGGTTAACCCAACCCTTTCCAAAATCGATCGCACAAGCATGCAGCATATCCTCGAGAGTTTGAATGGTCCTCTCGCTTTGCCTGTCTGTTTGTAGATGGTACGCAGTACTCATATCCAAATTAGTACACAAAGCGTTCTGAAGTGATCTCCAAAAATTAGATGCGAATCTCGGGTTACGATCACAAATGATTGAGACAGGTATTCCATGTCTCGTGACCACCTCCTTTAGGTACATTCTTGCAAGTTTATCTAAAGGATCAGTCTCTCTCATCGGTGTGAAGATCGCAGACTTAGTGAGTCGGTCAACAATCACCCAAATGGTGTCGTAGCCTTGCGACGACTTAGGAAGCTTAGTTACAAAATCCATAGTGATGTTGTCCCACTTCCATTCAGGTATCTTGGGTTGTACCAACAATCCTGATGGCCTCTGATGTTCAGCCTTGACCTTAGCACAGGTCAAACACTTGCTAACATAGGTGGCGATGTCGGCTTTCATATTGGGCCACCAATATAGCTTCTTTATATCTTGGTACATCTTGTCAGAACCCGGATGTATAGAGTATTTTGATTTGTGAGACTCGTGCATGATCACAGTTCGCAAATCACCATAACAAGGTAGCCAACTCCTGCCATTTAGGCATAGGGTTCCATCCGCATGGGGTTCCAACTTTTCCATCCTAATCGCCTATGGATTTTTAGCGTTTTCAACCAACATTCCTCCAACATCTTCATTCTTGATGTTCTCTGGTTTCCGTGCTTTAGTCTGAGCATTCAAGATTTGTTTGGGAAGATCCAA